>VMDR010001128.1:0-145429 GCA_007922815.1 Macrotus californicus
CTATTAATTTTCCTCTGGCAACAGCTTTTGTTGTATTCCATAAATTCTGCTATAGAATGTTCTCTTTGTTGCTTTTTGTAAAAAGATTAATTTTGTTATCTAGGGTTATGTTTGTCAATTTTTAAGTTATAAAAATGTATTTTCAGTACTATTGGATTATTATCAAAGAATTTGGCTTGAGCATAATCTCTTTTATTTCATTTGTTGAGGTTTTCTTTATGTCCAGGTATATGACAGATTTTATGGATATTAGAAAATAATATTTATTTTCCACTAAGGTAAGCATGTTTCTGTACATAGCTAATAAATTGAGTTTGTAGGTGGAACTATGCGATTTCTTCATGTCCTTACTTATTTCTATTTACCTGCTTGATATGGAAAAGAGTATTGATTTCTTCAAATATATATGTATTTATTTTATCAAGTTATCATTGTTTTTCTAGCAATGTTAAGTTTCTGTATTTGGTGTAACTATGTGGTCGGCACTGCTCTGAGCGGTTTTTAACACTAACTCGTTTACTGAAGCTTCGGGATAACCCTGGAGAAGGGTAAGACATCCCCCCAGAAGAAACAGGGATGGGACACAAGTTGCCGAGGTCCCGGAGTGAGTAAGAAGTGGATGCAGGATTCAAATGGGGTGGTGTGGATCCAGAGTCTTGCTCTCAGCCATCACCCTGCATGTGACATCTATAGCATGGTTGGCCTTTCCCTCTTGTGAATGACCCTCCTCGTTACAGGTCTAAGATGGTCTCCATCTTCTTATGGGACCCTATGCCTGTAACTACATTCGGTGAGTCCCAGGTGAGCTCTAGACTCGAGTCAGGATAATCAGCAGCCTTTGCTGAGATGTTTTTGAACAATGACTGAGAACATAATTCATTCACTGATCTAACAGAGATTACTTAAACACCTACTACATGCCTAGCACTTAGTGCTGAGGGTAGAGTAGTGAATAAAACAGGCAAAACTTGCCCTTAGGGAGCTTACAATCTAGTAGAGTAATACAGACAAAAAACTATAATAAATGATTTTTGGTGAGAAAAATGACGAGCGCTACAGAAAAAAAAAAATAGAACAAAGTAAAGGTGATTGGGAGTGTTGACCAGGGCAGTGCGATTTCACTCAGAAGAGCTTAAATGAGAGGGTTGGAACAAGGTGAGGGAGGGAGGGAGACATGCAGAAATTGGGGTGAAGAGCATTCCAGGCAGAATGAGCGGCCAGAGCAGTGTCATGAGGCAGGCCTGCCTGGTGTGTTCCAGAGACGACAAGGCGGCTAGGGTGATGGAGGAGAAAGGGGGAGAGAGTGGAGTGTGAGGTGACAGAGGTGGTGAGGGCTGGATGGGGAAGAGCCTTGCAGACTCTTCCATGGGCATTTGTTTCTTTTTTATGTATTTATTTATTTTTAGGTTTTCTTTATTTTTATCATTGACATTGTTACAGATATCAGCATTTCCCCCCCTCCTTTGCCCACCTCTACCCAGCCCCCACCCCCTTCCCTCTGGCCATCACCACACTGTGGTCTGTGTCCTTGAGTTTTGCATATACGTTCTTTAGCTAATTCCCTTTCTCTCATTCAGTTCCCCCTTCCCTGCTTTGGCTTCATTTCTAAGAGAAATAGAAACCTACTTGAGGGTATTGAGCAAACAAAGGACTGACAGCATCACACAAATTTAATCAGGTTCTCTTTGGGCGCTGTGTAGAAAATAGAGCAAGCTTAGATGTTAGGAGACTCCTGCCGAAATCAAGGGAGAGATGATGGGGTCTTGGACCTCGGAGATGGCAGTGGGGAGGGTGAGATGTGCAGATTCAGGGAGGCAGAGCCAACAGGACTGCTAATGAATTGGGTGTGTGCTATGAGAGAAAGCGAGGGACCAGGGGAATGCAAGGGTCCTGAGATGGGGAAGCTTTGGGCAGAGCACGTTTAGGAAAGAAGATCAAGAATTCAGGTTGGGACAAGGTATGTTTAATATTGTGGAGAGACAGTTCTCCATGGGTCTCTCATGTTTCTGCATATCTTGTGAGCAAACGCCCTGTTCTGAACTACCTTTTCAAGGATGTTTGAATAATTGAGCAGTCTTGGAAAATGGAGATAGTCTGTCTCTGGGGCAGAGGGCAGATATGTCTGCTGTCCAGGGTAATAACAATATTTTTCCTCTGGGGCAAGGGTTTAGCAGGTTTGCTTCCAGCTCATTAAAGCATTGGGTATTTTTCAGCCATGTGCACCATAACCACCTTGGTCCACTGTGCATCACCCCCACCCCCCAACCCACACACAAGGGTCTTGGGAGGCAGGGAAACTGATGCAAACAGGAACGTTCTGCTGTCTGCTCTGCTGTGAGTAATAAGGTGTTCTGTCTCTGACCCAGGCATCTCATGTCTTCTGCCAGCATCTCAGGAAACTGTAGCAGGATAACTTGTGACCTTGCAAGTAGGAGAAAATCCCCAGCTCTTTCACTGTTCTTGACAAAGATGTCTATTAGACATCCAAGTGCAGATATGGAAACAAGTGAGTATACGAGTTTGGAATTCAGGGGAATAACACAGGCTGGAGCTATAAATCTGTGCACTTGAAGCACAGTGTGGTTCTTAAAGCCTTGCAGCGGGGTGGTGAAGAAGTGAAGTCACAGGACAAAGGCCTGGGAAAAGCCAACACTGAAAACTGGGAAAGGGTGGGAGGGAGAGAAATATGGTAAGCAGAGGGATTAATCTGAGAAGGAGCACCTGTGACATAGAGAGAAACACAGACAGTAGTGCTCTGGAAGCCAAAGAAAGAAAGGGTTCCAGAGGGAGGAGCAAGCAATGTGTCAAGCACAGCAGTTAGTCAAGTAACTATTACATTTAGTAATGAAGAGGTCGGTTAAGAGCAGTTCTAGTGTGTGTGTGTGTGTGTGTGTGTGTGAGGTCAGATGGGGGACTGGGGAGCGAACACCTGTTTAAGATGAGGCGGGAAAAGAGGAATTGGAAACAGTGAGTTAGAAAACTCTTTTGAGGACTTTTGCTGTGAAGGAACAGAAACATGGGGTAGAGACCAGAGAGGGAAGCGGGGCAAAGAGAGGACTTTTTTTTGTTTTTAATCCGAGAAGTAGACGTAAGTTTAGATACTGGAGAGAATGATGCTGCAGAGAGGAGAAAATGGTGATAAAAGAATGAGAAAGGGCAGTATTGAAGTGATGTCCATGGGTAGGTGAGGATGTGAGGATGTGACCTAGTGAGCAAAGGGAGAAGGAACGGGTCTCATGCAGGAGCCTGGATAGTCTCATAAAAAAGTAGCCATGCACCCACACAGGGAAGTGGGGAAATGGGGTGAAGGGAGCTTGTGGGAACTCCCTTCTGCTCGCTTCCTCCTTCCACAGTGACCTCAGAAGCACGATCATGAGGCTTAGCTTTATGCTTGACTTTCTCTCAGTTAGATCATTCAATTCTATCATACACCTCAATGTACCAGCTATAGAAACAGAAACCCCGCTGGAGTAACTTCAACCAATGGAGGGCTGAGTTCAGGTTTGAAAAAAGATCAAGAGTGGGCCATACACAGCAAACCACAAAGGTATCGGAGACCCAGGCTGCTTTCATCATTCTGGCTCATCACCTCTTGCACTGGCCTGCATCCTCATAGTCACAAAATGGCTGCTGGAGTGCCAGCGATCTTTTCCACATTCCAGGCAGAAAGAATGGGAATGAAAAGGGGTAGAAGAACACTTATCCCAACTGATTTGTCACCCTCTACCAAAGGATTTCTTGGAAGCTTCACAACGATGTCTGTCGTTCATTCATTGATCATCCCTAACTACAAGGAAAGCTGGGAACCACTTTTTTCCTGTTTGGGCACATCCTCACCCCAAATAAATCAGGAGTCTTGATCAAGCAAGAAAAGAACAATGAGTATTTGGTAGGCAGTGAGCAGATTTGAGCATATCCAATGGCCTTCCAGTAAACTTTTTTTTTTTTCTTTAAATCTTTTTGGAATGGATTCCCACGGTGTACGAACCAAAGAGGCCTGAGAGACACTGAGGAATAATACCAGGTATCAGGTGGGTTGAGATGGGGAGGGGCAGAGTAAAGGCTGGAAACAAGATGAGGGAAGATGAGTTTGGAGGGAAAACAAACTACCAACTTAAAGATACAGGGGTTAGGTAGAAAACTTTTTAACACGGAGAACCTTTGAGAGGGGTGAGGGTAAATTTAATACAATAAAAGGGTATTTGGACAAAAAAGTTTGAGATTAAGTATATCAGTTGTTCGTAACCCTTTTTTGGTAAGATGGTACCTTTTTAACTGTTTTCATCTATATACATATATAAGAAATATACACATATATAAGAAATATACACATATATACATATACAAATATATATATACACATATGAAAAATATCTATTCATCCATATATAACATATATATTCTTAACCCACTCTATACCTCCTGTCATGCCCATGCAAATAGTTGAGTTTTTACTAATCATGGTTTTGGAAAACTCAAAATGATGAAAGAACTACTCTGAATTAAGCAGCACTGTTCACTTATACATCCTAATAGTATGTATACACTTAAATAAATAGGTATACTATTATTTCGTCAGCCGACAGGTGATGCTCGGTGCATAAAAGAACTCAGACTCTTCAAATAGTTGCATTTCATGAGACAGTTCACGAAACACTTCCGTGTCCTTCCCAGCGCGATCCCCCCCCCCCCCCCCCCACCAGTGTCTTTAAACTTGACCTATTCTAGTCATTCCAGCAGATGGCTCCTTTTCACTTTCTTCACGGCGCTCGTGATACTCTGATAGTACTTGTGCGCCTGTTTACTTGGGTGTCTTGGCATCATCTGCACCTACCAAAATAAAAGCTGCAAGAGGGCAGAGACCTTCCCAGTCTTATTTGTGGGCACCATCTGGGGGACTGAGTAGGTTCTCAATAAGTTTTTGATGACTATTATTTGTTGAGGTCCTCAACCCAGGTCTTGGCATGTGGTAAGCGCTTAATAAATGTTAACTCTCACCATCACTGCTGCCGTCATTGGCACAATTCTCAGCCTATAACCCCAGGGGTCAGATAAGGCTCCACTCACACACACAATAAACATTTCTTTTCGAGAATGAAAAAAAAAAAAAAAAGTCTTCTAAGAGAGTCTAAGACCCAGACCTGGAGTGTGTTTCCTTTTCCAACATCACAGTGTTGCAGAGGAAGCATAAAGGCTGTGAGACCTCAGGGGGTCCAGGAGCTGGTAGAGAACAAGGTCAGATGATCTCTTAAGCTACGTGGTGGTTTCTGATGTTCAGGTCCTTTTGGTGTCTCCTCCTCTGCCCCATCACCCTCCACACCCCCCCCCCCCATGGCTGCAAATTTCTTCTGCACAGAGTGATGCCACGCCCACTTCGGGCCCCTGCTTTTCCTTGCTGTCTCCAAGTCTTTTCTACAGGGAAGTGTGTGATCAGAAGAAAGTCATTTGCTACCTAGAGCTCCCTCTGCTGATACACAGGGTGGATGATTAGAAAGCCTGCAGTTTCGGAAGCACAGCTGGTGTCTGGCAGGGCATGTCCCCTATCTATGCCTGTGGTCTGATCAGAAACTGTTTCCTTTCCTTGGGTGGAGTTGGGGGTCGGGGTATAGCTGATGCATGTCCATGGCCTCCTGTCCTTTGAGGGGTGTTTGGGGGCTTTCAGCATCCTGCCCCCTCTGACCTCTGTGCCCAGGAAAACTGGCACTCGCATCTCTTGTCAGAGAAAACCAGGGATTCCCAGCGATTGGACGATGTTCTGTGCATAACTCTCCCACTGACACTCGGGAACAGGTGACCCATGTCTATTATTTCTGTTTGATGCAGAAGTGAAAACTAGGGGGAGGTTTTTAAGAACAAACTCACAGTCAATTTGTAGAATCTGGGTAAAAACAGTTTCTAATCAACTGAAAAGAAACAGGCACATGATTAAGATTTTTTTTTTTTTAAACCCTACATACTGACTAAATTTGACTCCTGAAGTTTATTTAAATTCAGAAGAAGGCATGCCATGCTCTGGTTCTCCAGCACCTTCTGTCTGGACTACTTGAGGGAAAGGGAGAGCACTTCTTTACAAACCAGCCTCCCAACGCAACCAAACTAACATTCCTTCAACTCTGCCACTGGCCAGCACCAACATCTCATGTGGAATATATAACACTCTGTTACGTACAAGACCCTATCCCCTGCCACCCCCCTCCCCAGGAGCCTTAGGATATAGGCAGTGTTATTTGTCATCACCTTTGAAAGATTGGAATATTGAGATTTGGTGATGTTAGCAACTTGCTTAAAATCGCACAACTAAAATGTTGCTGAGATGCTGATGGTGTCTCTATGTACTTGAATGCACCATACTGTGATCCACCAGCTGGTGTTCATTCCACACCCAAAGTTCACTCAGTGCCCTGGGCCAGAAACAGCAGGTCCTTGCCCTTGGAGTTTTCTATAAAATAAAGGACTAGATTTAGTGCCGCTTCCTCCAGGCAGCCTTCCCTGACTACCCTTTTTTCCCCTCGGTATCTTTAGACCCTCATCACTGACACTGCCCTACTGTTATTAAGAAAACAGATAATACTTAACATTTATTGAGCAGTTATTATGTGCAAGTTCCTATAGAAAAAAATCTTTACATGGGTTATCTCATTTAATCCTTAAAAGAAATCTTTATATGATTATCCTTGTTGTAATCCCCCTTTGTGCAGATGAGAAAACTAGGCACAGAGAAGGTAAACAACTGACACTGGAAGTCTCAGTGAAGAGCTGCAGAATCGGGGATCTGCCTGACATTCCTTAAGGGTGAAGACCCCCCTTTTCCTGATTTCCCTCATAACCCTTGGCTTAGCGCTGGGCACACCCAGGAGCTCAGAACAACTTGCTGACTAATTTACCCTCCCCACACTCGAAGGTGATGATGAAACAGGATTTAGGGGTGGGGAGCGGGGAGGGAAGCCCACAAATCATTTGGAACTTCCTTAGAGCTCTGGCTCTCAGTTAACGCGAGAGTAGGAACCGTATTTATAAAGAAAAATTCCTTAGGGAATTTTCTTCATATCTATATTTCACTCGCCCAGCATGATGCCTAGTGCATAATAGGGTCCAATACATCTGTGTTGAATGACTGAATAAGCTTTAAGAATTCTAAAGGAACTTGCTGCTGTTGCTAAGGCTGCCACTGCCAGAGTCTCAGGCAGCACTCGGCTCTGTCTTCTCCATCAGGCTCCATAAAGATGCTTGAGGAGCTGCCTGTCTTGGAGCAGGAAGAGGGTCTCAGTGACCCTAGGAGCTTGCCTTCCTGCTCTTCTATCGCAGGTGATTTTTCGTCCTAAAAGCCTCACATAAGCTGTTTATGGCATCCATAACCTGCCTGGAGCTTTTGAACCTCTTTTTCGTGTGGCTTTTTATGAGTTGAAATAAACAAACAATTCTCTCTCTCACCAGGGACTGAGGGGCCTGGATCCTTAACCTTACTCCTTCAGCCTGTGGCCCTGGAGGGAGCTCAACCAGAGTGTGGGCCACAGAGGACTGTGGTTAACTTGTTGCTGTAGGAAGTAGATAACATCATCGCTGCTTAGAGGAAAAATGCAGCCCAGATCTTGAAGCAAAGACGGGCAGAAATGGGGGAGGGGAGTGCCCAGAGTCCCCAGCCTCTACTGGGATTAGGAAGCTCTGTTTAGATACTGAGGAAGAGTTCTGGGGATATGACATGATGATCTTGGGGACCATCTCACCCAACCCCTCATTTGGCATTGAAGAACCCAAAGTCCTTGGAGGAGAATGACTTGCCCAAGGTCACATAGCATCATAGTGGCTGCATGGAATAGATAATGGTGGCTCCCTCCCCTGTACCTATTCACTTTTTCCCATAAGACCCTGATTACTATAAAACATCCAGGTGGTTGCAGGGGAGCTGGCTTCTCCCCAGGGCCAGAGGTGGTGCATAGGACCTTGGCTAGCACATTCTATCTTCCTGGCTAAAGTGCTTGGTGTAGGAGTCATCTTAAAGCTGCTTCAGTTAGAGAGAATCGCTGGGCCTTTGAGGGGAATGCTGGGAAATGGGAAATACTGCCTCTCCTTCTCCTGGGCTAGAAATGAACAAAGGATACAAGTAGTCTCAGCAACTGATGCCAGCCTGACATGAAGAGAGAACCTCGGGATGAAGCAGACCCGTGAAAGGCACAGAGGAGAGATGGAAAGAAAAGGAATTCCAGGCCACAGTTCTACGTTGCTGGATCAAACCTCATTTTCTTGGTTGCCACTTCCCACCCCATCCTCATGAACCCATGGCACTTCATGCACATCTCTAAAGTGACACCAACCTGACTGCGTTTCAATGACTGGCATCTACATCTGGCGCTCACTCTAGACCCCAAGCTTAGTGAAAGGGACACTCAGCCTTACTCACCTGTGGATCCCTGCACCTGGTCCAATGTCTGTGACACAGTTTGATGCCCATGGACTCTTGCTGAGTTGGTAAAACGATCTCCCTGCTTCCTTCTCTGATGGATCCTCTTTATTCCTCCACTGTCTTCTCTTTACAAATTCGAATATTTAAAAGCACAGTGGACAAGAAGCAGAACATTCACTTCGAGGTTGCAATTCAGACTGGGGATTGGCTCCGCTATTTGTATTCTCATAGTGCTAAGTCCTGACCTCCCCCCACCCCTATCCCTCTATCTTCTCTGTGTGTTCAGGGCTGCTGTGTAGAAAGCCTTGGGCAGAGGACAAGGGAGGGAAAGACAGGAAAGACTGAGTCAGAGAAGGCTGGGGATGAAACTTGAGCCCTTTGGGATCCTCAGTCTAAACCTTCATTGACAGAGGAGGAAGCTCAGGCCCAAGGCGTTTTCCTGGCTCAAGGTCACCGAGACAGTCTAGCTCGAACGGCAAGACCTGTTCCCCTAAGAGCTGAGCCCTGCCCCGACTGGAAGGCAGGCTTCAGGATGCTTGGGAAGGAGGTCCTGGTGGAACGCTCTGGGACCAGATTTTGGGCCTTGTAGCCTGTGAAGGCTGAGGAACTTCATAGGGTCTCCGTTTCCCCACTAAAACACTTGCTTGCCAATTGGGTTTGGAGCCTCTTGGCTTGTACATCCTTAGGGACTAGGGAAGTGACTCAATGAAACATCGTTGGCACTAGGGGGTGGGTGTGATTCAGAAGTCACTCACACAGACTCATTCATAGCCTCCTCCCTGCCCCTTCAAGCCAGGGATCCAAGGATCACTCCGTGTGACTCTGACACTCCTGAAACGTTCTTCACGTCTCCACCTGCCAAGCAGTCTTTGTGCGCACAGAAGATCCCGGACAGCAAACACCGGGGCGCGGAGCGTGCTCCATTCAGCAGCCTCGTGCTGCTTCCCACATAGAAGGCAGGATATCAGGACTCCCCCGATCTTCCTCACCCGACCCCCACCCCCTCGGTTCTGAGCGGGCCCACCCTTACCCAAAGCTGCTATTGATTTTTGCCCCTGCCTCTTTTTCTCTGCCGCGGGAACTGCCCCCCTAGCCCACTCCTGCCGTAGTGGGGGTCCGTCCTCTCTCTTTGCCCCCACCCCCTTCCTTTCCCTCCTCCTTTTTCTTCCCTCGCTCCACCTCTAGGCCCCGCCTCTCTCCACCTCGGCCCGCGTACCCCTAGCCGGTTCTCGGTCACCCGCCCCCCGCCCCTCCGGGAGAGGGGTGTGGGGAGGGGAAGCCCCGCGGGCTGCACACCCCCACCCGTCCCTGCGTGCCGTCCCCCGAGCGCGCGCGCCGGCGCCCCCCTCCGCGGCCTCCCGCTCCCCGCCTCCCCGCCTTCCCCTCCTCCTGGTGACGTCCGGGTCTCTGCCCGTCTGAAAACTCCGCGCCGCGGCGGTGGAGGCGGCGGCGGCGGCAGCGGCGGCGGAGGAACAGCGGTGAGCCGAGGCGGCGGCAGTAGCCCGAGCGGGAGCCCGAGTGGCGGCCGGCGGCCGCACGAGCCAGGGGCAGCGCGGGGGCGGCCCGGAGCGCCCCGGGTCCCCGCGCCCCGCTCGCCCGCCGCGCTCCGAAGATGGTGGCGGCGCCGTGCGCCCGGAGGCTGGCCCGGCGCTCGCACTCGGCGCTGCTCGCGGCACTCACCGTGCTGCTGCTGCAGACGCTGGTCGTGTGGAATTTCAGCAGCCTTGACTCTGGGGCTGGGGAGCGCCTCGGGGGCGCAGCGGTCGGCGGCGCCGAGCAGCCGCCTCCGGCCCCGGCCCCGCGCCGCGAGCGCCGGGACCTGCCCGCCGAGCCGGCTGCAGCCCGAGGAGGAGGAGGCGGCGGCGGCGGCGGCGGCGGCGGCGGCGGCCGCGGAGGACGGGGGCCCCCAGCGCGGGCACGGGGAGGCGGCGCCGGAGAACCCTGGGCACAGCAGCCGGCCAGCCGGGGGGCACTGCCCGCGCGCGCGCTGGTAAGATGCCCCTTCGGCTTGCGTCCCGGAGGGAGGAAGGAAGGGAGCCCAGCAGCCCTGGCCCCACGCCCCCCAGTCCTTGAGCCCTGGTCATCAGACTGGGACTCCTCAAGCTTGCTGGCACCACATCCCTTTTCCCTGGAAGTCGGGGTGGGGACCCTGCCAAGGCTTAGGGGCCGGGGGCTGCCCCATCCTGAGTCTGAGGACTGCCCCCTTGGGGTCTGAGGAAGTTATCTCCAGAGGAGGCGCTTTGGGGGTTACAGGAGCTGGCTGGATGCCTGTTCCCCGTCACTCGTTATGGGCGCTCCTACTTGCTCTAGGCATGTAGGTGGTTGGTGCCTCAAACCCTGTCTGAGCGAGTGGATGGTGCCTGGGATCTTCAGCCGCTGCTCATGGGTGTTTTCGCAGCATCTCTGGTTTTTACCGAGCTGGGTGCAGACAGCTCAGTGCCTGGCTTGCTGCCTCATTTCTTTGCCCTGGACTGAGAGGGGGTCTGGGATCGGTGTCCCATGTCCCCAGCCTTGTCCCTGAATCAGGACTCAGTGTGGGGTGTCTGGTCTTAGTTTGGGTCTTACTCCCGTCTCTGCATGTCTGACTCCTGCCTTTGCCTTCTCAGTCTCTAACCTTGCCCTTTCCTTGTACCCTATCTGACTATCCTCACCCCGCTCTCCAGTGCCACGGCATGGCCCCTTCTACTAGATGGTGTCTCTGGCTCTCAGTGTCGTGTGTAGCTGATTCCTGTCCCCAGCTGTGTCCCACCACGCCATCATGACGTGGGCTGCTGTGGGTTTTCTGTGCCCTCCTTGGTCCCGGCTCTGAAACTCTTCCTTCCGCAGGTCTTTTGGGGCCATCTGGGTGTCTTCCTACTGTCCTCAACTCCAGGGGTGCCTTTCATACCTTCTTGGGGCTGCCTCACTGAGTTCACTGAACTCGGAGCTCTCAGCACTGGAGGTCAGAGTCCCCAACTCTGGGCCAGGGTCTCAGTGCTGGTGGGTGTGTCCATCTTTATCATCTTCATTGTGCCACTTGATTACCGGAAATTCTAGCTCCTGGGGGCATTGGACAACAGGGGGTAGTTGCAGGATCCCTAGACACTGAACACATGTCTCTGTCGTTTGTCACTTCGGGAGCCTTTACTGAAGGCTGCCTTCAGACACTGTGATGCTTTTTGATCTGCTAAACTTCTTTTGGTGTCAAGGGACCCTCTTTGCTAGAGTGTAGCTCTTTGTGCTGTTGGGCTGGTGATGTGATGGCATGTCACGTTGCTGGTGGCTGGTCTGTGTGGGTAACAGGGAGCCCTTTTCCCTCTTCTTGGGGGGAGGACAATGGATTGAGATTCCTGATGGAGAACCAGAACATTTCCAATGACCTGCAGCCTCTTATTTACAGCAAGGGATACTCTCAAACTCTGCTTTTGAACTCCAGGAGTGGATAGTGATGCGTTTGGGCAAAAATGCAATTAGAAGTTCTTGGCGGATTCAGAGCCTTACTGGGAGGTGGGTGGGAGGGGTTCAGGTCGTGCACTGCTGGTCCCACGTGGGCACACGTAGGATGAGCATGGGGCTTACTTTATCCTTTGCATCTGGGGTTCAGACCTGCCTCCGGAGGTGCCTTTGGGTATAAGTATCACCTGTTGAAACTCGTGGAGTGGAGGAAGGAGGGAGGCCTGGCTGTGAGGTTTGTCCTGGGTCTCTGACATTTGAGTACTCTGTCCACTCTCCACTTTGTGCATTCAGTTCAGTGTCTTACTCTCTCACCTCCCAGCTCAGCCCCAGAGAGGTTTGCAGTTGGGGAGGTAGGTGGGAGCGTGCCATTCTTCCTTTGTAATTGCATTTCGAATGCCACTTCCAGTAGCAGAATTGCTTTGCTTTTCTGAAACTCTGCTTTTATCTGCAAGTTCAGTTGCCGTCACCCATCCATATTTCCCAGTGTCTCAGTTTCTTCACTTTCTGGTATAGACATGTATGTGTTTTTTTCTTTTTTCTCCCTCCCCCTTCTCCATAATTGTCTACCATGCTATTGTTCCCTGTTGTGTCTCCTAGATTTGTATTTTATTTTATGTTTGTGTCTTCTCTTTTCCCTTGCCTACCTCCCCCACCACCACACACACACCACGTACGCCTATGCCCTGCTAGATCCTGAAATCACAGGATTGCCGACTTGCTGGGTGGGGCCATGAGTCTGTCCTCTGTCTGTGTGTCCCTCCCACCCCCCAGCCCCTGCCCTTCCAGTGGAGCTCAAGGAGACCAGAAGGGGGCAGGCTGTTCCCAAAGTCTGGTGTCGCCTGAGCTTGGGTTGCAGGCTAGGAGAGGACCAGACCATTTCTCAGGCCACTGAGGTCCTTCCTTGCAACATGCGGGTTGTTGCAGACCCTGCTGGAGCTGCTGGCATGGTGCTTTGGCGCTGGATTCGGGAGAGGGACATTGAAAAAAAATTTCCCTGTGATTTTCCAGATGGCTCTTGTAAAGAGCTGGTAAGGCACATGCTTCGGAGATGGTGCTTATTCTCTGCTCTGTTGAGGTCTGGGGGTGGGGGGGGCGGCGGTGGGTAGTTGTGCTTCTTGCTTGCAGAAGGAATCTGTGGCCCTGGTGGTGGTGGTGGGTGTGTCCCAAAGAGTGTCAGGCAGGCACTGAGCACAGAGCATTTTCTAAACCAGATGTTGCTGCTTTCTTGTGTCCACCCTCCCACAGCTTCTGCACTTGGACGCTTTATGTTTGAGGAGCTGCAGCCCCATTGAAGGACCTGATTTTATTTTTGGTGCATTCTAAGAAGCCAAGAGGAAACACTCAGTTTCCCAAACAGACCTAGTCAGATTAGTCAGAGAGCGTGAGGATGGTGGCAAGATGGGCATAGCCCTAAAAGATTTGCAAGCTTCCCTTTTCAGCCTCTCTCAAAGCTCTTAAATATTAGCACTGTTGGCCGGATTGTAGCTGAGTTTTGTGGCTGTGACACTGATTTTTTACCTTGGGTCTCCAGTAAGCTGTGGATTTTACTGTCATCTCAGAATTTAAGAAGCAGATGGACTCCCTTGTAAAGGGAGGAGAGCGCTAGGGAGAGTGTCAAAAAGATCCTGCTGCAGGTTGCGAATGGGTTGGGAGACAATGAAGGAGAACGGTGGAAGGGCTGTTCATTTTCTTTCCCTTTGGTGCCAGTGATCGCCTTGAAGTCCTCACGTTTGTTGCTTGTGCCCTTTGATGAACTGTTACTCAGTAAGTTCCATTTAAGAAACCTCATTCTTGTACCCCTTGCGCGCGCGCACACACACATTTCAAGGAAACAGGGTCTTGGTTCTTGTCTGATCCCTTTGAAATGTTGATTTTTTGGCAGAAATTCCTCATGCTTCGCATTACTCAGATAACTCAGGTTGTTTTCCTGACGCTGGCAGTGACTTTGAAAAACTGGTTCGCTGTATCCAGAGCGCCTCCGGTTCTAACAGCCTCAGAGGCATAGCTTTTCTTTCTGTCCAAATGTTTTGAGACCACAGAGAACAGAGGGTATTTTATTGACGGTTTCTTTTTTTTCCACACTCTCAATGGGGTTTTATTTTGCTGGAGCAAATGCATTACACTTTGTATACAGAAATATGCATCATTGAACAATATTTATCTTGCTGCAAATGTTGCCATCTGCTTAATCACATACTGGAAAATGTTAAATAAAATAGATAAATAAAAGGAGATATGATTATACACACAGGTATATATGTTTTGTATACATACAGTTTGTGTGTGTATATACAATATATATACAGGGTGAGGCAAAAATAGGTTTACAGTTGTGAATATGCAAAATACAGTGTATCTTGTATCATTATTTATTAATTATTGCATTCTTTCCCATGCAGACAACTGTAAACCTACTTCTGCCTCACCCTGTGTATAGGTACTTTCCGCCCAGTCTCTCTGCACTTAGACCTTCTCTGTCATTTACAAATTCTTTCAAAAAATTTTTCCAGAAGGTTGAATGACAAAATACTTATGACTGTTTTGCAAACAGAAAGCCAAAACATAAGTCCCTGTTCGCTGGGAACTGTCCAATTTTGATCTGTGGTCTTAACAGAAAAGAGAATTTGGTGTATTGAGCTAGAGTAGATACTTGACATCATTCTGAGTGAGTGTGTGTGCGCGTGTGTGTGTGTGTGTGTGTGGCATGCCCATGCCTGTGTGTTTTCCAGAAAACACAATATCCATTGGAGTATCTCTGCAGGAAGGGTCTGCCCCCCACCCAGAACCGCATGTGACCGGTGGGGCCGTAGATCTGTGTGCAGAGATGGGAGTGCGCAGAGCCGATGTAACTGACTGTGTGGGGTGGAGACTAACCTCTTCTCTGCCTTTTGGTTAGTACTGCCCCAAGACTCGTCACTTGTGGTAACTCTCCTTTCTCTCCCTTTCTTTTTACCCATTTTTATCGATCCTGCTCCCCATCTGTCAGAAACAAAGAGAAATACTTTGGGAAAAATAAAAAATAAAAAAATACACACAAACTCAACTCCAGCAAAACCCGACTTTAAAGGAAGTTGCTGTGGGACCAGGAGAGAAAGTTGCAGGAGATGTGTGCCAGGCCTTAGCACAGTTGAAAGAGAAGTTGGCTAAGAATTGTTGGGTCTGACATACCTGGGGCCAAGCTTCGGCTCTTCTGCTCTTTGCCAACTGCACGACCTTTGACAAGTCATTCCAATTTCGTGCCTCCGAAAATCAGGGCCACCTCAGAGCTGGTGTGAGGATGAAATGTAACAACATTTGTGAACTGATCTGTGCCTGGCACATAATTAAATGCTCATATGTGAGCCGTTGTTCTTTAAAAAAGAGACTCGTAACATGTTTGAAAATAAGCAGGTTTTTGGGTTTTTTGTTTTTGTGTTTTTGTTTTTGCAATTAGCATCCATTTTCCCATGCCAAGTAGAGGTTGAGAGAAGTCCAAGGAAGAACATCTATCTCCTGTTGTGTCACCCTCAGAGCAGGGTGGAATGTGCTAGGGGGAGGGCTGCTAACGTTTATGGAGTGCCAGCTGTGTGCGAGGCATCCTTGAAGTGTTTTGCATACATTGTGCTCACCTGCCACCAAAAAAAATTCAGGATGGAAGAACGTGTTACCCAACTCGTACAAAATTGAAACTAAGAGCATTTGGCTAGAAATTGCTGGTCTTAGGATGCCGATTGTGTGGCAGGGATAACGAGGGTTTCGCAGATAATTACGTCGCTGTCTCAGGGACTCTTCCCAACTCTGTGCGTTGGAACTGTTGTCCCCATTTCACAGATGAAAGACTGAGGCTTGGGGAGGGGAAGCAGCTTGCTCACTAAGAGTGCGACGCTGGGGAGGAGCAGGACTGGGACCCACACCCCAGGTCTGCCTCCATTCCGGTGGACGGGAAGGTTTCTGAGCTCCTTGTCTGTGCAGCCCAAATCATTCCTGAAAATCTTCATAGGAGTTTACTCATTTCTTCTTGCAGATGCCTAAAATTGTACCAACTCGAAAAGAAGAGCAGACATGCAATTTTTATGGAATCAGACCCTTAAATAACGTGACAAAGGGAAGGGTAATACTAATATCCCTGCATAGCAGTTACAATGTGCCAGGCACTGTTTTAAGCCCTTCGTGCATGTTAACTCATTTATTATTTCAAGCATGTACTAACTGTAGTTTCAATAGCCGACAGGTCGCGGTGCTTAATACAACCAGAACCTGTTCTCACTGTTTTACAAATATTAACCCATTTAAACCTCATGCTGCAGTGAGGAAACCGAGGCAGAGGGAGGTTAAGCAGCCTTCCCAAGGTCCAGTTACAAATGGCAGAGCTGGGATTTGAACCGAGGCAGTCTAATCGCTTAACCACTCTACTCTACACCATCCCTCTTAAAAGCATCTTGCAAAGGTCATCAACCTTGGAATCAAAACTCATTTAAGGAGACACATAAGTGGTTGGCTCGGGCGCAATGCCCAGCAGCACCAAGGACAGCCCCAGTGATCCTGGGAGAAGCAAATATCCCGCTGTAGTGAAACATGTAGAACGCATCCTAGGGAATAATTGAACTGCCAGGTTGGCTGGAGGTGTGTTTTGAATGCAGCTTTCTCTAGCTAGGGGAGGAGGGGGAAGAGGATTTTGTGCTCAGGTCCTTGGTCAGTGGAAACAGCCTCAGCAGGCTTCCTGCTGCTCCACTCTGTGGTTCTTTCCGGCAGAGCCCATGACTTGCCCCCAAGAGGCTGGGTGAAGCAGGGCGGTATCTCTCAGCCTGATCATCTTGTGGGCACTCCTTTGCCTGCAACAGAAACTACCCGTTTGCCCGCAGATACTCATCAGGTTGTGCCCCTCTGATCCTTGTGGTTAGGGCTGCCCCTCCCCTATTGGAAACCAGAGACATTACCAAGCAGGTGACAGGGACAGGGACAGGGTATGTGTTACCTTAACCCCTTCAACACTGTAGTGGGCAGGGAGACAGCACCCAAACACCCAGCCAGTTGGGGAAGAATGTTCCTTAAGGGCATTCTTGAGTCTGGGGGGAAGCTCTCCCTCTTTAGGGCCCTCTGAAGGCCAAAAAGGATGGATTTGTTCTGTCTCTGGTCTGGTTTGTCCCAGCCTGGTGACTGCTGGCTTATCGGGGCATCTAATCCAGGCTCCTGTGTCGTGGACGTAATGACAAGCATCTCCGCTCCCTGGAAACCCTTTGCTGTAATCCTTGGCCTCGAGGCACATTGTGTAAGCCCAAGGGAGTCAAATGTGTGGGGTGGAGAGGCTGCTGTGAAGGCCCCCCATTGGGGCACAGACACTGTAAACTGTGATACAAATAAATGACGAGCAGAAAGAGGATTTCTCTTCACCAGAAACACGTGATCTCACTGAATCCTTACAACGTCCTGCACGATAAGGGCTATTGTCTCATCTGTATTTTACTGATTATAAAGAATAAAAATTAAGGCCATAAATTGGGTGAAAGTTAAACAGCTGAGAAGTAACCAGACTAGGAATTCAGGGTTGGTGATGACTCCAAAGCCTGCATCCGTAGTCTCAGTTCAGAGTCAGTAAGTCCTTTGTCCCTTGCCCCTTCCTGCTTCACCTCCCTCATAACCATGCATGCAGACACGCATGCACTCATCTATCCACGTATCCATGCATCCATCCATCTGCCCGTCTGCCACTCCAACATTAGAGCACGCCAGGCACCGTGCCCAGCACTGGAACCGCGTTTGTGAACAGGGATCCGTACTCCCTGCTCTCAGGAAGGACCAGTCCAGCAGGCGAGGGTTAGGGCCACTGCTAATACACGGCCTGTCTTCAGAGAGGTTTCTCTCACTTCCTACCCCAGTTCACTGCTGATCCTCTCTTCCCATGGTGGCCTCTTGGGCAAAGAAGAAGGTGTCCTCCGGACAGGTGGGGGCCAGGAACAGTGTGATTCAGGGCCTGGAAGCCTTCAAGTGTCCTGCCACCCAGGAACTGGTGGACACCTGGCCTGGACTGCCGCATTCATGGAGTTCAGACTCCTCTTTTTTCTTCAGTGAATAAAGAAGCCCAGAGACGAGCAATGAGCTGCCTGGGGTTTGCAGGGGAGTAGTTGGTCAGACGCTGATGTTTAGTTTGGGGGACAGAACTCTGACCTCAGAGGTTCACAGCTCGGCTCTGCCATTCCTATCATGTCACCTGTGAGGGCCTGGGAGGAGGCACAGCTTCGGTTCACGGTCAGTGTCCCATCTCCTTTCCTGATGCAGCCTCACCTTGAGAGAGCTTTGCTGCAGGAGGGACCCTCAGATTCACGGCTTGTGGGGAGGTTGTGTTTGGCCTGCACAGCATACTAAAATAGGAAGGAAGTGAAATGTAGGGATTAGAATGTGCTGTATAACACGATGCGGATTTTTAAAATGCCTTTAAAAAGTCACGAGATCTGGCAGCCCTGGGCCTACATTCTGTCTTTTTGTGCACTGGGCAAGCTGAGGCGGGGCTTCCCCGAGACCTTCCAGGTTCCCTCCGCAATGTCTCCTCTTTTACCTGTGATGCCTGACTGGCCCTTCTAGGCTGTTGAGTTGGCAGCCTCTGTTTGGAAGAGCTTCGTGTTCACTGTAAGGAGCTAAAAATAAGTACCTGTGGTCACCTTTCGGTTATCCCCATGTGGTTTACTCACAGCACTTACTTACGTCGACTGCCTTTGCCTTCCCATGGGCACGATGGAGGTTTCCTTCCCACCCTTGCTGTTGGCATATACCCAGAATATGCAAATTCTTACGAGCGTTAAGCCGTTGCGGAGGCAACATCTGCAACAAAAATAGAATCCATTCTACAATCAAATTCTACAATTTGGTAAACTGATTTTCCTTTTGTTGGGGTGAGTGTAAGATGCTATTTCAAATCATCTGCCTTCCCCTTTCTGCGTTCCCCACACCCTTGCCCCCCAGGAATGTGGGTTGGGACGTGGAGAGTAGTCAGAGAGCAGCAGGGCCAGTGGCAGGATGGAACATTCCGGCGCACCCCAGGTGGGTGCCGACCCTGTCGGGGGTGAACTGGCACTTCCGTCGGGTGATGTGAACAGGCCCACCGTCCTCACCAGCTTGTGAGGGTGTAATTCAATAAAGAGATGAGAAAGCACTTGGAGGCTCAGAAAACCCCATGTGAGTGTCAAGCGGGGTCTGTCTTGGAGCAGAAGAAAGTGAAAGGTTCATACCTGTCAGCAGTGCTCCCTCCCATGGCCTTGGAATCCCTGGGGACAAGGAGCGAATGAATGAATGAATGAATGAATGAATGAATGAGGAAGATCCATCACCGGTTTCCTGCCCACTCATCCATGTGCCCGTTAATTCAACAGAGGACGAGGGCCTGCCGGGGTGGGGCAGATGCTGTGTGAGGACAGGGGGCTAGTAGGACAGCACTGCCCCGCCCTCCTGTGGCTTATGGTCTGGGAGTAGGATGACCCCCAAACAAAAACAGACAAGAACATTTTAAAAAGTCAAATTGTCACAAATGTAGTGACAGAAAGTTGGGATGCTGAGAGAAACTAAGAGGCCATGTGCGAGGATTTATTTTAAATTGGGTGGACTAATTGTATTTATTTTTGGAGGAGCACTTATTTTGGACAGACACGTTTTGCCAGCGTCGCTCCAGACCGACCCCGGGAGCCTTGACACGGCCGCGGTTGAAGGTGCTGCGTGAGCTCACCGTCTTCAGCAGAGCAGCTTTTCATAAAGAGTTTCTATTCCTATCTGCTTGAGATTTATTCATTTTCAAAACTGTGCATATTTTTAATCATTTTGAAAACCAAAATAGACTGTACAGACAAAAGTGCCCATTATTTTAACTGCCCCGCTTGATGAGTTTTCAGGAACCCAAGCCGCCCAAGTAACCCGCACCCAGACCAGGAAACAGAGCACCCACAGTGTCCCAGCTGCACCCCTCCCCTGCTTCCTGGGTGAACTTCTTTTTTAAACGTGTGATAGCGATATATTTCTTTGACTGTATATTAGGAAGACATATAAATACAACCAGTCAGTCAAAATGACAACATTAGAGCTCTTACTGCCTACTGTGTGGGTGAATTGGCATTTAAGAAAAAGAAGGTACTTAACATAATGGAAACACGTAAATTATAGCACGGAGCCCTAATTCTGACCTTGACTTGGATGGCGAATGACGGTCAAGGAGGTCATGGAGTGACTAAGGTTTGGCCAGTGGTGACTTAACCATTTGAAAGACGTCCCGCGCCAGGGGAACACTTTGTAAAGTATGTGACTTTCTAACCGCGATGTTGTACTCCTGAAACTAATACAAAATAATACTGAGTGTAAACCGTAATGGGGAAACATTTAAAAAAATGTTAAAAAAAAAAAAAAAGACACCCTGCCCCTCTGAGAAACAGCCATGCTGCTTTGTTCTGAAGTTCAAGTGGAAAGGGTTTAAGGTAGACAGACATTAGGAGGAGCTGTGCTCTGGGTCCGTTTGAGAGGCACCCCCGGTGGTGGGCCCTCTCTGATGTCCTCGGTTGTCGTCTGTGCTGCTGCTACAGTTACGGTGCTCCCCAGGCCCGTCTTCTGGGCTTGGGTTTGGACCCTTCACGTGCCTCTCTTCGTTTGTTTCCTATTCAGTCTTCGCACCGGAGTCGCTCGTGTGTCGAACGTGGAATTACCTGTGATGAGTACGTCCCCAAGTGGGCCCGAATGACTGCGTTAACTCAACCCTGAACCAAGACTCTCTCTCTCATTCAGAACCAGGATAACAGAATTCCAGCAGCAATTTGAAAGGGCAGCAGAGACAACTAATTATTTTATAACGAGCAAGGGGAGAAGCAATAAAAACAGAGCCCAAGGACGGCATCCTAATTTTGCAAAGTCTTAACAGTCAACCAGACTCATGTTAATAAAATAAACAAATGTTTTGGTGATGGGGAGCCGACGTGTACATTATTAAGGATAGTATTAAAACCAAATTAGATGGATCAAGTAATACAGTGGTTACCTCATTAAGCTTTTTTTTCTTTGGGGACATGGAAAAGTCGCTCTCTTTTTTCCTCCTTGTGAAGTGGGGCTTTATTAATTAGAGATGTAATGGGAAATACTTCCCTTTTTTTCCCAGACTAGTGGCTGTTTTCTGTTTATTTTTTAATGCAGGACCATGCTTCGCAGGTGTTCTCTTTGAAATAAAAGCCTATTCATTGCCTCTCTTTCTCTCCCTCTTCTCTCCAGCTCAGAAGGGGCAGCTGCTGTAAAAGACACTAACAGAGAACCGCATTGGCTCGTCATCAGGCATGACGGGAGGTTCGTTCCTGGTGCACGCTGCCCTCGTTGCCTGCTCTTTCTCCTGGTTTTATTGAATAGTAGCTGTCGAATTGTTACCTCTGATCCCCTCTTGTCGAGCAGACGCGGTGATGCCGGAGAGCAAGGTGGGACTGACTTCAGGGACGGTGATAAGGGTGCTGACTGGATTATTAACATGTCTTAGGTGAGAGGGTGACTACAGTTTTGGCTTTCTTTTAGGGTGGAAAAAAAAGTCACGTAGAGCAAGTGAACTTTTTGTTCGATTGGGCAGGTGATGTAAAGCCCCAACAAAAGTGGAAACTAGAAAGTTCTGACCAGGTGGCCTGGCTTCTGTAGGTCAGGTCTGGGCTGCAGATGGGATGGATAATGACAACATCAAGTTTTCTTTGTTTCTTCTTCTTTTCTTTTTTTAATTAAAAATTTTAAAGTTTCTGGCCAACATTTTAAAATCAGTGATTCTGTTGTCAGTGGAAATCAGGCTCTTCCACGGGATCAAAAGGAAGGCATTCCGAGGACCCACGCACAGGAGATTGTGATGTGGCAAAGCTTTATTTGGGTGGAAATAGGAGCTGCCCCCCCGGGCTGTCAGTGTGGGCTGCCCCATGTCCTGTCTCCATCTGTGCCGCCGTGAAAAAAGCCCAGTGTGTCCTCAGCAAGGCCAACACGAAAGCCCGTTCCAGAGTTGCTGCTTCATATCAAGGCTTAGTCTTTTGGAGCTCATGCCATCTGCTATGCGCACAGGTAGCTGCTACACCCACGTGGTTTCTTGCTACCTGGTGAGGGAGAATGTGCAAACGAACGGGCGAGTGTGGGTCATGAGAGAGAGAGAGAGTGAGCATACCTTGTTTCCCTGGGATTACATTAGCTTGGGTTTAGGATGGACCAGGTGCTTTTTCAAAATACCCAATCAACTTCCCAACTTTTGTGGGCTTTTGGTAGGCCCACCCCCTAGTTAGACTGGCAGGCATCTGTGGTCAGGCACCCCTCCCTGGCCCCCATCAGTCTGGCGTGAGAAGGAAGAGTGTTAATGCCCCTGGCAGGGCAATGCCATGACCCCCTGGGGTGTGAAGCTGTAGCTTCCTGGTGCAGCAAACAGGCGCATGCACCCCAGTTTACTGAGCTCAATATCTGCTTCCCCTTTCCTTCCCTTTCTTGTTAATATAATATTTAGCTAACCAACCCTGGTAACAATTTCAAATAGAAATCTGATTTGGGCTTCCTATTAAAAACTTTGAAATTCTGGCCTTTATTCCTATAGGCGTAATAGTTGGAGGGAGGGGAGAAGACTTCTCTACAGGGGAGTCCACATTCCAGTTTGCCACAGGGCCACCAGTGCACCTTGCTTACCAGTGTTACCTGCAAGACTGCTCTTAGGATTTGAGTTTACGACTCCGCGATCAGTGATGATAATAATGAGTAGTAATTGCTACTACCCGTTAAATGCTCACTGTGTGCCAGGCACTGTGCTCAGCGGCATCTCGCGGATCATCTCGTTTAATCGTTACAACAATCTTGTGGTATTATCCCCATTCACAGATGAGGAAACTGAGGCATAGAGAGAGGAAGGAATTGCCCAGGGTCACAGAGCCTTAGACTTGCAATGTGACCTCAGGTGACCAGGGAGACCATGGGTTACATACCGTGAGTGTGCTGCACAGAATGTTTTAACAGTGATTCACGTAGGAATTTTTCAGAGAGCTCTGTAAAAGGGTTGCCGTCATCTGTCCGTTGCCTGGATGGAATTGCTGAGACCCCGTAGTGAGAAGGTCGCCCAAAATCACACTGTGATGTAAAATGCAGAACGTGACTCGGGATCTCTAAAGAGAGGACAGGTTGGAAATGACCATGGACTTGGGCAGCGGTGAAGCTGGCAGACTGACCGTGGCGGAAGGACGTTCACCAAGGTCCCCGCCGTCCCGGCACGCCAGGCAGGCAGGGGCCGCAGCCTTTGCCCTTCATCTATCGCTGTGCAGCAGCGAGGCAGCATCTACAGGGTAATATTTTGATAAGTCCTGATTTGTATTAAAATAATAATTACAGCGATAATTACAAGCATGGATTTCAGTGAGACTCAGCTGCTAACTGAGAGAGAAAATAATTAACTGCATATTCTCTCGGAAACAAATTGGAAGCCCAGCTTGGCCTCCCTTCTGTGGGTCCAGCACAGGTTTCGCTGCAGGTTGAGGGTCACGTGTGTTGCCAGATGCTGTTTATGCTAACAGTATTGACGGCAGATCGCCATGCGGGGAGGAGCTTGTGATGGGGTGAACACTGTCCTTTCACACAAAGCATTGAGGAAAACAACCTGACCGCAATCTGTTGGTAGCATCATCCCTTAAACCATGAAATGCACCTCACCCTGGGAGCAAATGCGATAAAACTAGAGGAAAAGTGATTTAAATCTGCCCTTAATTATTAAATATTCTCGAATACTCTAGTGTGGGCTGATACCTGGCCACACGGAAGGATTCATTTAATTGGATGTCTGTGCTTCTCTTTACACTTGGCTTTGGAAGTGGATTGAATGGTCCTGCCTTTATTTTAACACCTTGCTAAATTTTGCTGGAAGTTGAACATACTTGTACAAATCGTGAATGCACAGCCAACCACGTGGGTACACTCCAGTAACCAGGACTCAAATACAGAACCCAGAGCCTTCCATTCCCCCCACCGCCGCCCCCCCTCCCCCCCAGGGATCCCTCTCATTCCCACTCCTCGTTGCCACCTCTCCATGGGTAACCTTTATCAAGACTTCCGACTCCGCACGTCACTTTTGCCTCTGTTTAGGAATAGAATCCTATGGTCCGTCCTCTTTTGTGCTCTCTGTGTTTGGCCCAGCATCGAGCGAGATCAGGTTAAGTGAGATTGTGTCCTGCTTTGGCAAACTGCAGCCCTTAGGCCGGGTTCTGCCCCTCGTCTGTTTCCCTAGTGTGGCTCGTGAGCTAAGAATGGAGTTCACACCTTTACATAAATGGTTGGGAAAACATCAGAAGAGGAATTGTATTTCATGCCCGGTGAAAAGTGTATGAAATTTAGATTTCGGTGCGCATAAACAAAGCTGGGTTGGAACTTGGCCACGTCCCTTCATTGACACGGGGGTCCTGGCTGCTTTTGCCCCATGGCTGCGGAGTCAAGTCCTCTCAACAGAGACCGCGTGGCCCGCAAAGCCCAAGCTGTTTACTGTCTGAGCCTTTCCAAAAGTGTTTGATGGCCTGGTCTCTGTACTGTTTCAGGTATTTGTACTTATTTATTTGCATTGCGGTATCATATTTCATTGTGGAATATGCCACAATTACATACCCATTCTGCTTATAGGCGTTTGGAAGTTTTTCTGTTTGGGACCATTACAGAGATCACTGCTGTGAATATTCTCATGCGTGCTTTTTGGTAAACAAATATTTGGGTAATACTTCTGTTAGGGTGAACCCAGGAGAGGAGTTGTTACAACCACTGTTGTTTTCTTCGTATTACCGGATTGCTTTGACAAGGGTATTTTAATTTAGAAGTCTTACGTTTCCTACTAGAGAGTAAAGCTTAGTGATTCTTTTGTGGGGTCAAACTCTGGACCAAGGCTGACTTTCAAAAGAGTGGTTCCTCTTGCAAAGTAGAGGCTCAGCAGGACCACATGCATCAATGGATTGGTGTTCCTCCATCCCAGCACCTCCCAGGATGTTGGGACATGCCTGATGTTGACTGCTTTCCTTGCTTTGGGAAAGAGTGCCATCATTTAATTTCTCTTCCTGGAGTCATATTGTCCAAGGGACTTTTTATCTTTTTGTGGCAAAACAGGTCTGGCAGAATTAGGAGAGTTTTTTTTTTGATGTCACTCGCTGCTTTGATTGACTTCTGTTTATCTCTAGCTGCCCTGGTTTTCTTGCCGGGCAGCAGATGAATCCAGCTCTACATCCGAATAATATCTCTAGCCTACAGTAGCAAGTGTCATTTCACATTGAAACCCTGTGCCGAGACATCCCTTCGGGGAGCGCCTACGTGGTATGTGGCCGCGGCAGTGGAGCTCGGGGAGTCCCCTGAGGAGGTGCCTTCGTGTGTGTTGTCAGCGTTGCTTAGCAGCGCCAGTCCTGCACGCCGGTCCCTTTCTACCGGCTCTCCCACTTTTGCAGGCAGAGGCACTGCCAGGGTGGGAAGAAGGACATCAGGATCCCCTAGGACCCGCCCGTCTTTCAGGTTTGCCTGGGACTGCTTGGAAAATGACTTCATGGTCTTTCTGGGTCTTGTCAGAGAGCCCTGTCAGCTTCTTTCTTGGAGTTAGCACACTTCACTAGGGGCGGCGTCTTGCTTTTCATCCAGCCTCTGCTTGTGCCTTGTGCCATGAATAAACCTAAGGAATGTCACAAGACAAGACTTTTAGCCGAATATTTTAGAGTTTTTTGGGGAAGACGGTTGGATTCAGTGGTAAAGGGGACAGTGAAATTAAAGCCCCAGTCCCAGCTTAAATTGATGTGGTGTCGGACTCAGGCTTTGGCAGCCTCAGTTTTCGTCTTTCCAGTAGGGGTGCAGAGCTGCAGTGCCCTTGTGGGCATGCTTCTGGGGCGTGGAATCCCGGTTAGAGAAACCTAATCCTTAAATTCGGGTAGTTTTGCTCGTCTTCTCCACCACACCCCCCGCCCCCGCTCCCACCTCAAGCTTATATTTTGTTTACTTTCTTTGTTTGGATATTTACTTCTGAAAAGATAAAACATTTAAAAATTTTTGGTAAGCATTCTATGAAACTTTTTACGAAGTGTGTGTGTGTGTGCGTGTGCGTGTTTATTTTAGGAGCTGGTCTTTTCTTTTTAAAGCCTATTTTCTAGATAGTTCTAAGATGCCCTAATTAAAATTGATTAATTTATCTCAAAAGAAACCTAATAGATTTCAAAAGCGGTAATCTTCCAGGCTTCATTTGTGAAACAATAAGATATATTAAAAAGTTAGTCTCTCGCCCTGGCCGGGTAGTTCAGTTGGTTAGAGCATCATCCCGATACATCAAGGTTGTGGGTTCAATTCCTGGTCAGGGCACATACAAAAGTCAACCAATGAATGCATAAGTAAGTGGAACAGCAAACTGATGTTTCTCACCCCCTCCAACATCTCTCCCTCTCCCTCTCTTTCTCTCTCTCTCAAATCAATCAATAAAAAAAAATATAGTAGTCTCTGAAACACAGTCACTTTGAAGATTCAAACACATAAAACTTGTTTAAATAATTCTTAAAGAGAAAACCAGACTTGGAATATCAGATTATAGGGTGATGCATGAAAGTGAAATACCTCATATCAAAAGCTGTGGGATGAGGCCAAAACTGTGCACCAAGGAAAATTAATAGCCCATTTTTAAGAGGACTTTAGCTTTTGACATGAAACACAACAGAATAAAAGAATTAAGAGTCCCAGTTTTGTTTTGTTTTGTTTTTAAATATTGAGGATGAACATGAGAAAGGGGAACTAATACAAATAAAGGCGGAAATTCATGAAACAGATCCCAAACACCATGGCATGGTCCCTCAGGATTCTCTAATGACTGCACAGCACAAGATGGTAATCCAGTCCCTCCCAGGCTAGACCCTGTGAACGGGCTACGTGTTCCTCACCCCGGTTGGTTGCGCAGTGCTTACTGCAGCCGCATAGGAAAGGAAGCAGTGGGTAGCAGGAGGAGTCACTCGATTTCATATAATTTGCTGGGGCAGATTAGGAGAAGCTTTCTCTCAGCCTGCCCACATCAAAGCAGAGCAAACCCTATGTACTTTTTTTTCCTACTGACCAACTTCCTCTTCTTATCTTTAAGAATAATAAGGCTGGGCTGGGAGGGTATATTGTTATTTTGTAGAATATGCTGACTCTCCTGCCAGTTCCCGGGGATCTTTGTGTCCAGCTTTGGAGCCTTCCTGGGTCTTGTAAAGACAGTGTTCTCCTTGTCCTGGAGTTACCTGTTGGGGTTCGGAGGGGACTGGAGAGTGGACCCTGGGAAGATGGGCAAAGGGCTCCTATGTTGCTAAGCACAGGGCTACTCGGTGACAGAAACAGGAAGCCAGCTTTGCTGGTTGGGCATGAGCTTTGATGTGCTCCCAGCAACATTTGTAATCTGCTGCGCCTCGTGTACTGGAAGTTCTACGTGAGCACGTAGCTGTACAGAACATTCACAGTACTTATTCATTCATCCAACAAATATTGCTGAGGGCCTGCTGTGTGCCAGGCACTGTGCTAGGAACAGTGAGCCAAACAGGGTCCCTGCCCACCTGTAGCTCCTGTCCTGGTGAAGAGGACAGTGAGTAATGGAGGGGAAAGGGTCATCATCAAGGCAGGCTTTTCTGAGCAGGTGACATGTAAGATGAAATACATAGAAGGTGGTCAGGCATGACTGGAGGAAGAGGGGGACAGAGTGTGACTTTCATGAGCAAAAGTATAAACATCAGCTGGGGCAAGCACAGGCAGGACCCACAGGTAGGCTGAGGGCCACTGGAAAGCTTTCTCTTATGTAAGGTTCCCTGCAGCCCGGTTAGTGGATTCATCATGTCCATTTTCCTGAAGTCTGAAAACATCCATCGACTGGTTTAGACATGACATTACTTGGAGGTGGGGCTCGAACAAATGAGAAAAGGTTGTATGAAACCGTTCTGCTTCCAGTCATCTTTTCAGAGCTTCTCTGCCTTTGCTGCCACCACGTCTCGACAGAAAATGCTCCTCTCTTCGCAGGGCCCTTTGACATCCCCACCTTCCCCTCCAGAGTGATGCCCCTAACTCTGAACATTTTCTCTTTCATCTCCACATCAAAACCCACCTGTCCCATGTGCCATTCTGAATGCTGGTGACTGATGGTGGCATCCTGTACCAACCCCAGCCTGGTAGTGTCAACCTGGAGAAATGGCGGAGTGGGGACCGCTGGCGCTGGGCCTGGCAGCAGCGTCTGTCTCTGGCAGGGGCTGTGCTGTGCCGGGACAGTTTACACTGTCAGAGCAGGGTGAAGAGATCCGGGCTTCCAGGAGCCGGGACGCCTGGGGACCAGTCCTTGTTCAGCATGTCACTTGGCATGGCTTTGGGCAGTCTCTCATGGCTTCTGTCTTCCCATCTTTAAAACGAGCTAAGGGATTACTAGGTCCCTTATGCTCTGCAGTTTTAGTTCTTTTATGGTTTCCTATGCCCTCGCTGCACATGTCTTTCCTCCTTCCAGCCAAGGGAGTAGCTAGGACCCTTACCCACCTGCTCCACCTGTACAGGTGGTGGCGAGCAGAAAAGGGCCTTATTTGGCACCCCACCCCCCCGCCAAACCTGCCTGCCTTTCGCCAGATGATAATTCCAGTCTCTTGAAGAGCTTCCTGGCATTCCCCACTGGCATCCTAGCTGGTCTCTGGCCCACTTACCCTCTCTGGGTGTCCCCAGTGCCAGAACGAAAATGGCCCGTAGGAGTTGCTCAGTACGTGTTTCTGACTCTTTCAGAAATTGCCTGAAAGAGATGAAGAAATGCTCAAAGGTCAAAGGCTGCGGGTCCCCACTTTAAAATGACATTTTAAGATCCAAAGGCCACAGACTTTTCTAGACGTCAGGATCATGTTACATGTTTTCCTGTCAGCCCTTCAGCCATGCTGACACCACCTTAGGGCTCCCTTTGTGTTCTTAGTGCCGGATGCAGACGCCCGTGGATGGGGGTGTTTATGATGACACATACTAGTAATAGTTAAATAATAATGAACTAAGCACTTAGCCTGTGCCAAACATTTTATCTTTAATGCTTCCAACACCCTGTGATGTGTGTGTGGTTGAAGGCACTATTTTGTGGATAGAGGAAGTGGGGCACAGAGAGGGGAAGTAATTTTTCCAAGGTTGCACAGATGGTAAGGGGCAGATCTAGCGCAGGAGGGCTGGCATGGAGCCCACACTCTTAACCACCATTTTACCTTGTGCTAACTCCTTTTGATATGACTGATAATTGGAGGGTACCCTGTTCCAGCTGCTGCCTGTCTGGGAGGCCTCTGCAGCAGGTGTTCATCTGGTTCTGCCCTCTTCAGGGTCTCCCATTCTCCATGCCCCTAGACGGGATGAGTGAGAGGCTGGCGGCTGCGGTCAGAGCCTTTACCCAGGCGAGGGCTGCAGGCTTGGCCGCCCTCCCTGGGCATGCTCAGCCAGCCCCTTCCAGATGCAGCGGGAGGGCAGACGCTGAGGAGAGGCATAAAGTTGGCCTCACCCTAGGAAGAAGATGACGTGCTCTCCAGGTTTATAGGAACTGTTCCCTGTGTGCGTGTGTGTGTGAGCAGGGACATGGTGTAACATTTTTAGGCCACTCCCCTCTCATTCCCTGAAATGTCCCTGTTGGTCTCAGTTGGAGGATGCGGTACAATGGAACAGGTAGCACATGGACCCTGATGCTGTGCTGCCTGAGTTCAAATCCTGGCCCTGTCAATAGCTATGTGAGTTTGGGCAACTTAGGCAGATTCCCTGTGCCTCAGTTCTTCATCTGTAAAATGGGGAGGGTAATGGTATCTACTCCAGAGGGCTGTTGTGAGAGATGAGGTGTGTGTGGTTCATTTAGAACAGCGTCTGGGCACACACTCGGCATCATAAAGTGCTCGTTAGTATCGCCACTTTAGATCTGAGGAGGAAGAGGAAGAAACTGAGGATGGGAGGGGTTGTCTGACTGACTCCACCTCTTCTCTTCTTCCTCCCACCAGAGAGGTGTGGGGGCTGGGTCCTGTGCCCAGCCCAACTGTGAGTGTCTCTGCGGCCTTGAGGCCGTCCCATAGCTTTGCTGTGCCTACTTCCTCATCTACAATTAATAAAGTGGTTGTAATGATAATAGTTGACCTCACTTTAAGATGCATATTTTTATATTTAGTAAATGGCATTTCTGATATCTAGGATGAACTTTATAATTGATGTGTGCATTTCTTTAATGTTTCCTAACATACCCTATTGCCCTAAAACTGTTATTTGATCAGTTGTGCATCTCGGTAGTGAGTGTCTTAGATTAATTAAAGAGGCCGCGGTGTCTGTGACGTGCCAGGCAAGGTGCCGAGTGCTTTCACATGTGCCGTTTTATCCAGTCCTTACTGTGGCCCCAGGGGGTAGGTACTGTTACTCTCCCATTTTGCAGATGGGGAAACTGAGGTGTGGAGAGAGAAAACATGGCTTGCATAGAAGGTGCTGCTTGTTTAAGCAGCAGAGCTAGTGCTCAGCCACCGATGTTTCTGATGCCAGAGCCCAAAGGTCTTTTCCAAGTGTGCCAGATAGCATCTTTCTCCGCCTTCCCCGGGTGTGGGAATGTGTTCCCGAAGGCAGCCTCGAGGTTTTCAGAGGGAGAGTGCTGATGATGGTGGTCTCAATGTCTCTCATTAGCCCCTGCCAAGTACCACACGTTCTTGACCATGAACTTGGCAGGGTGACAGCATGTCTGGGAGACCCTCCCGGTCATGCTTTTTTTGCAGAACACAATGTTTTCAGAGCGCAAAGCATTTTATAGAATAATGTGGGATTTATCCCAGTGCCTGGCAGAGGGTCTGGAATTCTTGAGCCCTATTTTCCAGTTGGATTAAACTGAGATCAGCTGTTCTGCCCCAAACCCTGAAGTGAGTCACACAGGCTGGGGGGGTAGTGCCTCTGGGGCTCTGGGCACGGAGGGGGCGGGCTGTCCTTACCCATCTGTCACCCAGTGTTGTGGTGTGGATAGTGGCTGGCATTCTCGGGGTCTGTAGGGAAGGGAAGAAACAAACAGTGGGTCGCTTGGCAGCTTAGAACAGGGCTGTTGGGCAGAATCCAGAAATTATCTTGCTAACAGTGACAGTCTGTGAGTTTGTGGGAAGCAAGGCCGTGAATAATTGATTGCCGATAACTGAGTTGTGAAAACCATTTTCGGAGATTCCAGTCTGCAGGTTCACCAAGGGAGAGAGTAGGCAGGCATGACTTCCCTTTTCCCTTCAGTCCAGGGGACGTTCTGAGGCCCCATCTTGTCTGCCCAGCAAGCTTGGCCAGGGCCTCTGAACTTGGGGTGGTGCTAGCTGCCCTGAGCCCTCTGGTGGGGCGGGCTGGGAGGAGGGGTGCCCTGGGCTCTGATTGGGTTGGCCTATTTCCCTCTGAGGATTGGCTGAACCTCCCTTCCGAGTGTGGGTCCCCAGGTTGTCTTGGATTCGAAACAGCTTCCTGAGTCTTTAGAAGGGTCTCACTGGAATGCTGTCGTGGGGCCCTTCTCCCACCTTCTCTTGCCTGACCAGCCGCAGGACTGAACACAGATGTGGTTGTTGGCGAAAGTGTACCTGACCGCCAAGATTGGGAGGGGGACTGTGTTTTCTGAACATGACACTTTGGGACTTGCTTAGTCTAGAAGAGGCAGCATTGTGTAGTCCATTACGGCCTCAGCTTGAATTGTAGCTTGGACCAGTCATGTTACCTCTGCCTCAGTGCTCCATCTGTAAGATGGGGATGACCGTGGTCCCTACTTCAAAAGGTGACAGTGACGGTTGACTAAGTTAGTATTGGGACATAAATAATACACGCATAGATAAAATAAAGCCACAGCTGTTATCTCCTTTGGTCCTCGTTAACAGCCCTGTGAGGAAAACAAGATGAGAAAGGGTGGACAGATGAGCTGAAGAGATTCAGTGTCAATCCAAAAGCCACACAGCTGGTTTAAGGAAGAGTCTACCCTCTTTAGTGGAAACACCTGGGTTCAAATCCTGATGCCTTCACAAACCATCTGTGAAACCTGCTCAGAGCTGCTGGGCCCCTGGAGCCTCACTTCCTCCCATGCAAATGGGTGATATCACCTGCCTGATTGGGTGGTCATTCATCCATCCATTCGGTAAATATTTACTGAGTGCCTAGTACCTTCCAGGCACTGTTCTAAGAGCTTGAAATATGTACATGAACAAAACAGTGGCCCTTGCCTTGTGGAGTCCGTTACAGAGGGGTAGGCAGCTCATAAATATTTTAATAAATGCACAAACACACACCCTAGAGCAGGGAAGGCAGATTATCTATAAAGGGCCAGATAGTAAATATGTTGAGTCACATGTATTCAGCTGTGCCTCTGAAGCATGGTGAAAGCAACAACCTTGGACAGTGTGTGAACAAATGGGTGTGGCTGTGTTGCAATAAAACATTATTTCCAAAAGCAGGCACGGGCCAGAGTTAGCCCATGGATCAGAGATTGCCAAGCCCTGATCTGGTAAGGAGGTGGTGAGCGCTCTGAGAAAGAAAAGAGGCCTGCTGGAGGCAGACCTGGGCAGTTCTACAGGGTAACGCACGCTGAGGGTTGGGCGCGTGTGGACGCAGCTATGCTGTAGCCAAGTGGGCATCTTAGAACTGGAGCGTTCGGGCGTGGGCGCGAGGTGCTGTCTGACAGCAGGGAGTGGGTGACACCCTCTAGACAGTGCTGTGTCTCCGGGCACATCCTTTCCCATTACTGCCATCCCCTGTGGGACCTTGCTGGGCACAGTGGGGAGACTGATGGGATGAAAATGAGGAGATATTTTTGGGTCTTCAAGGACCAGAGGTGAAGGCTACTTTGTGGGGTGTGTTTGAACTTGTGGGCTGAGTGCTGACCTTGAGCCAGAACTTCCTGTATCTTTGTGTCCCCTTAAACCATTTCTTGTTCGTTCTCCTATCCTTTACCCAAGCCTGATCATGGTCCCTCTGTGTCCCTGACCCCATGTTCCTTAAAGGGATGTGAACTCTTCCCTTTTTTCCAACCCTGAGGGAATAGAGCCCATAGCTCACAGTCAGATGCCCAAAGACCAAGTGGAAGTTTTCCAGCAGCTTCTCTTCCTTCTCAGACTTGCCAGGGGGCTTTGCTTAGCTCTACAGTGTAGCTAAACCTCATGGGGAAACTGGAATAGATGGAGAATTTGTGGTTTTTAGCCTTCTTGTCAGGAAGGATGAATATAATGAAAGAAGAAGAAAAGATGGTGGGAACCAGAAGAAGCCCTGGGTGAGGAAGGAAGGGTGGCCTCAATTCTTCCTGTGGGTTTTCAGCGTGGGCCAGCGGACACTGTCTGCTTGGAGGTTGCTACATCGGGCCTTCATGTGAGCTAGGGGAGAGGGCTCACTCTAGGTAGCGGCGTGGACTGGCCAGAAAGCAGTGTTTGTGTAGAGAAAAGGTGCCCCTTCCTCTGGACAGGGCAGTCCTAGACTCTGGAGCATGGTTTCGCGAGTAGATCACTGCCTGGATTTCTCCCTCGCTGGGCACTTTGTGCAGTGCCCAGTCTGGTGTCCATGGTGGCCCGGTGTCGGATGCCTGCCATCTGTATTTAATAGCAGGTGGCTACTTTCCCTAGGTTCCTTGCTGTCTCACTTCCGAGCCTGAAGAGCTGTTCCCATGCTCTCGTATCCATGTGTGCCCACATGAGCCCACGGTCGGGCTGATGCCCATGATCCGAGCCTAGATTTTCTTTTGGGAGTCGGAATAGACTCTCAAGCAACCCTCAAAAGCCCAAGATTATGCCAGATGTGGCTACGAGGCCTGGTGCCTCCCAGAGAGCTGTCTTCCTGCTAGTGTCCAAACTTCGTAAGAGTCCCCCCTCTTTATCCTGTTAAAAATAAACACCGTTTTCTTTGCTTCCTTCAGACGCTGAATTGTGCCCCAGAGAACAAGCGTTTGTGTTTCCACCAAAGACTCCAAAGGGAGATGAATAAACAAACTGTAAACAGCTGTTTCTCCTCTGGTGACAGGATTCAGACAATAGACCCTCCAAGGGTATTAATCAGCTGCCTTTTCTGTGGCAACTTTGTATTGCGGGCCACCGAGGAGCCACCCTGCTGGGGTGATGTGGCTGCGACTTCCTGAACAAGCACAGGGAGTCACTCGACAGAGCCCTGTGCAGGCCTGGTGGCAGTCGCCACCTCAGCACAGCCCCATGTGGGCCTGGTGCACTTTGCAAACAGATGTCCAGGCAGCTGTTGGGAAGGTTCTCAGCTTTCCTTGCTGGCACCGTCTTGAGAGAGATCCTTGGTTAGAAATGTGGCCTCCACCTGACTCACTTTATGTGGTCACCTCTTTCTTTGAAAATGGATGACATTCATTCAAATACTACTCTTCCTGAATACCTACTATGTGCCAGGCACTATGTTAGGTTCTTGGGATAAGTCAGTGACTAGTATTTAATTCAAGAGACATTTATTGAGCACTTACTATGTACAGGCACTGTACTGTACTAGGTTCTTGGAACACATCTGTGAACATTTGAAAACAGATGCCCTTCCTTCATCCATTCAGTCCTTTAATCCTTATTTCATTACATATTTACTGAGTACCTACTATGTGCCAGGTATTTTAAATGAAATGGTGAACAGGATGGGCAAGGTCCCTACATTCTCTAGCAGAGGAGGATGGACCAGCAATCATAAATATACAAGTAGAATCAGTTCTGGTAGCAAAGAGCTCTTATAAAAATGAAGAAGCATATGATAGAGGGTGACTGTGAGGGGGTGAGGCTGGTTTAGCTGGGATGAGTAGGGAAGGCCTCTCTGAGGAGGTGACATTCACACTCATGTCAGCATGAGAAGGAACCAGCTATGAGAACATCTGAGGAAATAGCTTTCCAGGCAGAAGGCATAGCAAGTGCAGAGACTGGACCAAGCTTGGGATTCAGAGAAGTGGTAAAAAGGCCCATGTGCCTTTGTGTGTTGGGTGTGGGTCAGACAGGAGGGAGGGATCGGTGGGGCTGCACTGCATGGAACTTGGAAACTAGGGCAAGGAGTTTAGATTTTATTCAAAGTGTATGGGAAATCTTTGGGGAGTTTAAAGCAGGGAAATGATCAACTTTGAGCTTAAAAATTCCTCTGGTCTAGACATGATGACACAGTGGATCTAGATTGGATCCTGCAACAGAAAAGGGCATTAGTGGAGAAAGTGGTGAAATCCAAATGGAGTCTACAATTCCGTGTTTTGGTAAATCATGTTGCACCCACGCCAATTTCTCAGTTTTGACACATGAACCATGGCTAGGCAAGATGTGGACATGAGGGGAGGCCAGGTGAAGGGAACACAGCAACCCTCTGGGCTGCCTTTGGGACTTTTCTGCAAATTTAAAATTGCTCCACGAGCATGATTTTCAAGATCCCTCTGGATAATTGGGATGAGGGAGAACACTAAAAGAAGGCCAGAATGGAGGTGGAGAGACCAGGTAGAGCACAGGTGGCAAACACAAGGCCCGCAGGCCGAATCCGGCCCTCCACCTTGTTTTATCCCGCTGGGCACCTTGTTTCTACCTGGCAGCAGCGCTGAGCTCCTTGCCCCTGGTTAAGGAGTAGTTATATTTATATGGTCCTAAAAGTACATTCGGCCCTTTGAAGGCCACCGCGAGGCTGATGTGGCCCCTGGTGAAGATGAGTTTGACACCCCTGAGCTAGGGGCTTTTGAGGGCAACTGGATGAGGGATTATGGCAGGGAAGGCAGAGTGGTAATTCTGACCTGGGAGAGGCGGGTCCTCCTCATTTGAGTGATGGGTCTGCAGCCCCAATACTTGAAGATCTTTCTGTCACTGATGTAAGTCAGACCAAGTCCAATTCAGCTGGTATTTTTGAGCATCTGCTAGGTGTTAAGTGCCATGCTAAGGATCACAGTTAGTCTTCACATCCCCTCCCAGCTAATATTGCCTCTTATTTTTACCTGCTTCATTCCCTTGGTGGAAATGACCACTATCACCTTCAGTAATGACTTAAAGTGAAAGTGTGTGTGTGTGTGGTTAGGCGTTAGGTATTAATCCTGCTTATTGTTATATTTCTAATGCCTGGCATATTAGCAGGCACTCCATGAATACTGTAAAAATATATAAATATAATCTATATACAAATGCAGTAATTTATATAAATACTGTAAGATAACAACAATGATAGTGTCAGTAAGCACTTAATGAGCATTTGCTATTTGCCAAGCATACATCAAATGCTTTGCTCAAATTTTAATCCTTGCAACCTTATGAAGTACCATTTTCACACCCATTTTATGAAAGGGTTTCAGACCCTTGCTCAGAGTCATGGAGCAGAGCCAGGATTTGCACCCAGGTTGTCTGGCTCCTGCACCCCCACACCCCCATGTCTAGATACTGAGGTACACTGCCTGCCATAGCATTAATGCAGAATGAATCAATGACTTTTATTACCCTTGATGATTAAAGTAACACATGTTAATTGAGAAAATTTATAAAATAAGAATGAACTTGTGAAGAAGAAAATTCAAATCCTCCATTACACCATGTGCTGTTTACTGCTGGAAGACAGTTAATGCACAAAGTTGCTAATTTTAGTTGGAATAAGGTGGTCTCATTGTTTTCTTCTTGTAAGAGACTAAAGATGCAGACAGCTGGGCCTGGGGGAAGTGGGAAGAGAGCTGCAAAGGCTTATGGGAAGATGCCCTGTACTTCTTCCCCAGCATTCCCTGGAGAAGTGGGAAGAAAGTTGCAAAGACTTACGGGAGAACGGAAGATGCTTCCATTTTTTCCCATCATTCCCTGCCTAAGCAGAACTTGAGTTGCAAAGGCTTATGGGAGGATCCTCTGCCATTCTTCCCGGCATTCCTTAGGGTGGCCTTTGTCCCTTCCCTCAAGGTGGAGGAATCCACCTGAGATTACTGAAAACCTAGAGCTTTGGGACCTTTGGAATCTAAAAAAACCAGTCCAGTTAGCCCATGGCAGCTGATGAACCTCCAGAGAGTTGATCCTCGTCAGCTGAAACAATAGTTCACAGAAAGAGTTGGGGTTTTCAGTGGTTCTTTGATCTGCCATCAATTTGGTAACAGCTTCTTTTTGTGGGGAGGAGGTGTATATTAGATTTCTCCAGAGAAACAGAGCCAGCAGGATGAATATGTATAGGGATGGGAAAAGAGATTTATTATAAGGAATTTGCTCAACTACTATGGAGGCTGAGGAGTCCCAAGATCTGCAGGCAGCAAGCCAGATACCCAGGAGAGCTGATGCTGTACGTTCTAGTTCAAAGAGTGGCCGTCTCAAGAGCAGGGAGGGCCAGTGTTTCAGTTAGAGTCTGAAGGCAAGAAGTCCGTGTCCCTGAGTGAAGGCTCTCAGGCAGGAGGAATCCCCCTAAACTTACAGGAGGGTCAGCTCTTTTGTTCTATCTTGACCTTCAGCGGATTGGACCAGGCCCACCATGTGGAGGAGGGCAATTTGCTTTACTCAGTCTACCAATTCAAATATGAGTCTAATAAAGAAACTCCTTCAAAGACACACCCAGGATAGTGTTTGGCCAAATGTCTACGCACCTTGTAGCCCAGTCAAATGGAATATGAAATTAGCCATCACAGTAACAAGGGGAGGGCAAAACTTTTCTTTTAAGCTCTGGCAGCTTTTTTTTTTTTTTTTTTAAGGCATGTACCTAGGGTTATTGCAGAGACCTGATACTATCCTCCTTGTGATCTAACTCTATATCCTCAGCCATTATCTGGCACTTACTGTTGCTGTGGATTTTCTTAGGGAAGACCATCTTATTCATATCTATTTTTGCTCTTAGGACTTAGAGGACTTAATATTTTTTTAAAGGGAATTGGAAATGGAGGCAAGTCTTGAAGGAATTAAAGCAAGGGTCAGAAAACCCAAATTCCCTGAGGCCAGGCAGGTAAGCAGGGACGTCTGTAGCACAGGTGCAGGTGGTAAGGACTGGTGAGGGCTATGGCCAGTGGGGGAACGAACGCTCTACCTGAGGAGGACAGTGGCTCTTTGGCTCCAGCCGCCTGTGGCTTTGAGAAAATCAGGCCTAGGATTTTCTGCTCTTTCAGGTGTCAAAAGAACCCATAAATTTGGATTGTTCAGTGCAATCTGCAATATATATAGGCAACTAATTCAGATTCATGTATTTTTTCATAATACCCTGTGTAAACCAAGCAAAACATTCCCGTGGGCTGGATTTGTTCCGTAGATGGACCTCTGTGCAGCTGATTACAGATTAAATAATGATTGTGAGACTAATGATAATAAATACCAACTTTAACAAAATAGCCAACACTTATTTAACGTTTGCTGTGTGCTGGCATTATTTCAAGTCCCTAACTATGTCGTATCATTGAGTCGTGAGAACAGAGGTAGGCGCAGCGTTATCCCCATTTCATAGGTCAGGGAAATAAGGCGGCTGCTCCGTCCTTACCATTAGTAACTGTTGGAACATGGCTTTTCTGAGTCAATAAGCTTTGCTTTAAATTTTGATACGACTCTGGCTCTGTTGACCCTAAAGTGTGAGATCCACTCCCACTGGAGATATCCAGCCTGGGTTATCCCAGATCATAGCTGAGAATCCAGGAGGAGAATACACAAGGAAGTGCATATTTTATTGGGCAAATGGTTGCCTTGGGCCATGCTAAGCGCTTTTAAATATAAGTCCTTCGAACCCTTACATTGACACAGAGAGCTGGATCTTCATCCTCCCGATTTTGCAGATGAGGAAATAAGATTCTGTTTCTGTTTCCCTGAGGTCACACAGGTCTCTCCAGCTTGTGGTCTTGCGACTTTTCCACATAATTAAGATCAAAGCCTGAGCAGCAGCTGCTACAAATAAGTGACACAGAATCCAGCTGTAGTGAGTACAACGAGGTGGGGATATGGGTCCTCACTCAGTCATCCTGATATTTACAGCTTATTGTTTCCTTGTGTGGTGAAGTAGTGGACATAGGACAGCTGTTTGTGTTTCCACGTTGAAATTAGTCTAAGGAGAGGTTTTGTCCCCTTTTTTATTAAATTGGTCCAGTCATGGTGCCTGTTCATTTCTGCCTTCACAAAATAAACACAAGAGTCATCGGATGCCTTCAGGTCGGTGGCTTTGGCTGTAGAATCTCCAGATGTCGTCTCAGTTACCTTGGTCTTTATGGAGAGCAAAGAAGTCTGCCATCTATGCTGTAGACAGGTGTTTCCCACATCAGGGCACGAGTGTTCGGTACCCTCATCTGATGACCTGTGTGGACGAGCGCCGGATATATCCGGCATCCATCTGTATATAATTTTCATAAATTTTACTTATATAATTGGTAGAATTTTATATAACTATCTCTTAATATCAAAGTTACAAACAACACTTGGAAAAGAGCATTGTTTTATGAAGCATAGATCTTATATAAGGTTAGGAAAGTCTTCACACAAAGGAGGACTGACCATGTGCTATGTGCGCGTTTTCGGCGCGGCACCTTGTACAGCAGGAGTGTCGCGGCGGAAAGAGCACTCGTACCCAAAGGGTTAATGATACTCAAGTTGACAGTAAGGACTCCATGTGGCACTGTATTAATTACATAATGCTGCGTAGCAAATTACGCCAGAACTTAGTGTCTTCATAAAGCAGACGTTTATCATCGCACAGTTCCTGTGGGTCAGGGATCAAGGAGCAGTGTGGCTGAGTGTTCTGTTCTGGTTCAAGGTCTCTCTTCACCCTTTATGTTCTGAGCTTTTCTTGGTGAGTATGTACTAGTTGCATCAGCAAAGATGAAAGTTGCTAGTTCACGCTGCATTCGAGCTGATGGCAGACCTATGGTCTCATCTGAAGGCTCAGCAGGGAAGAGAACCACTTTTAAACCCATTCATTTACTTGGTCGTTAGCAGGCCTCAGCTTCTCACAGGCTGTTGGGACTGAGGGCCTCAGGTCCTTGCTGGCAGTGAGCTGGAGGCCTCTTAGTTCTTCCCCACAGGGCAGCCCACAGTGTGATGGGGATTCACCCAGAGCCAGTGGTCCCGGAAAGAGAGCCCATGGGAGAGAACCTCAGTGTCAGCTCTAGTCTTTCTATAACCAAACCTTGAACATCAAATGGCATCATTTCTTCTGTATTCTGTAGAATTGAGTCATGAAATCCAACTCACCCTCAAAGGGGGAGGGATTGGCATAAGAGAGAGAGCGGTCCTGTCCACAATGTCTGGCTGTCCTGAGAGGCCACCAGTATCAGTGTCCCTGCTGCAAGTGCTGTGGAGGGTGTGCCTTGGCCCTGAGGAAGTGCTGCTGGAGTCCAGGAAAGTGAACGTCACTGGTTTCTCGGCACTGGCCAGATTTATGCTCCTGCACACTTCTGAGAGGTCCCCCACCTCCAAGAACAGTTTTCTGTAAGTGGTGCGTGGAGAGAGGTCCTTTGTCGGGATGATCTGATTCCTCTTTATCCTTGAAAAGTTGTCAGACTTGTTGGGCCTGGTGATATTTGTTCAGGGCTCAAAGAGAGAGAATTCCTAGTGTCACCATGTGACATGAGGGCATGCCAAGCAGATGTGGGTGACATCGTGCACATTGGCTTATTAACGTGGGGTCATTTCCTGGAGCTGCCCCAATAAACATTTGGTACAGATGAAGATCCCCTGTCCCCAAATGTTTTCCTGGTTTCAGTGGAGCCAAATATAATTGGAGGCAGAGGATATGGGTTTGAAAAGTGCGTTTCTGTGGCCACGTGTGGGAGTTCAACCCAGGGAAATGCCATTAAAGTGGGAAGCAGGCAGCTTGTACCCGACATGGGCCCAGATGGTCCCAGACTTCTTGCCTTCCTGTCTGAGATGTCAGGATTTTGGCAAACATGTTTTTTTTTTTTCCTTGACATAATCTTTGGTGTTCTTTGCAGCAGAGTGTTGCAAATGTGGTCTGAGGACTGAGACACCCTGCCCCCGCCTCCCCCCATCATGTGGCTTCATTCCTAGCCTGGCTTCACTCAGTTTTCCTGTCTGTTAAACGGAACCCATAACACTGGCCTGTCACCAACAGGTCTGTGGTGATTAAATGAGATAATGTGGGTAGATCATTGAGCACGGTCTGACACTGAGGGTCATGCAGAGGGTCAGTTATTATTACCGTTGTTCTGATCGTTATCAGTCATCTCACATAGACGACCTTCCAGACTGTTCCCTGTGGGAAGCACTCATGTTAGAAATGTCTTCATTTCCCTGTGTGACCCAAGGAGTTATGTAAAAGCCTACTCTGCTGTATTACGGACTCAAAAATGCTAATTTTACAAAAAGTGCCAGTGGAGGCTTAAATTGTGTGTGCGAGCTGTTACGTGTTCTTCAGTGCATCTCATTTAATCACGATATATGGAGGCCATGTCTTAGCTCTGTGGTCATTTGAATAGATTCCTTTCTGGACTCCTACCTCTAAACCCCCATAATTCCTCAGGGTAAACTTCTGCTTTCCATTTTTATAGAATGACCTTGTTCCCAACCCATCGCTTAAAAGCCAAGTGTCCTTGCAGTCGCTTTAAATAAGATGATCAAATTCGACCCAGCGAACACTGCCTGAGCCCCTGCTGTGTTCCGACCAGCATGTTTAGAGGCTGATGGTGTTGATGTGACATCAGAACTACAGCAAACTTCTCTGGAAGGCAATGGGGCATGGTGGTCGAAAGTGGGGACTCTGGAACCAAGCAGCCTTGAATCAAGTCCTTCTACCTCTTCCTGCCTGTGTGACCCTGGGCAAATCATTTCACCTCCCTGAGCCTCTACTTCCGCATCTATACAGTGGGCACATTCACACCTGCCCGCTTTTGTTTGGAAATAAATGAAGTCACATGTGGTTTCATGCCCCCTGTGGTACGTAAAAACCGCGTAATAATTGTGCACAACGTCTATCCCCAGCCACTCCCAGGCAAGTGGGAGGGGAAGAAAATAAAGTCCATGAGAGAATCTTGAGGCAGTTAAGCTCTGAGTGAGGGCACTGGGGTTTTAGTACTCCGGATTCCCTTTGGGCACCCATTGGCTTCGTCCTGGGGAGCCGTGCTGTCTCCACTGTGTCATTGGGTGTTGGACACCCACCCTCTCGCCTGGCCCCACGTTTGCTTTCAGTGTGCTCACCTCCAGCCTGTAGTCTCCTGTGGGCAGGGCCTGCTCTGTGCAGTTCCCCATTGGAAGGCGGCCCCTGGCACGGAGCCTGGCACATAGCAGGGACTTTGTAAATTTGGGCCGAGTGAATCAATGGGCTCTGGACAGCTTTTTTTCTCAAGTAGAGCTTTACCTCCACAGGCTCTGAGGCCAGACTTAGATGTCACCAAGCCCGCAGCTGTCTGCAGACAGAGACCGAGCCTGAAATAGCCCCCAAAGCCCCTTGTCATGGGTGCTTCTTCATTTACTGCAGCTGCTGCTGCCTTTTTAAAGGCCTTGTTTGTGTGGTGGAACGAAGTGACTAGACGCTGGGATGCCAGCATCCCTGGGGGACTCTCCTTGGAAAGAGAGGGTCCCAGAAGGCCGGATGGCACTCTTCGAGCTTTGCCCGGGTGTCTGAGGTTGATCCATTGCCAGCTACCTTCCTTGCATTTCTGCTTGAGCCAATTTATGTGATAAGGCAGTGATTGGAGAACTCTGTGTGCATTTCCAGGACAGGTCCCGGGAGGGTGGAAACTGTCCCTGACCCACTGATGCTTTAGCCTGGAGCCACCCCCTGCCTGCCTGTGTGATGTGCACAATGTCCCAGAGATACTTGTTAGACGGCATCTTAGGGGCGTCTGTCTGCACCTGGCTGCCTCTAATATAAATAGCCCGTCTGGCCCCGCCGAGAGAAGAAGCTGGGAGTGAGTAACTGAGATGTGTGCCGTGAGCGCGAGGGCCGAGCAGCCTGGAGCACCTTCGTGCTGGGCACCGTCTCACACTTTTGCCCTTTGGTCTTCATGACCACACGCTCATTGTCAGGTCGCTAATTCCGTTTATCTGGTAGTTAACGTGGGGGTTAAAGAGAGAAGCTGGCTTACTTATGGTTCCTAGCCCAGATCTTTTGCTTCCTCATTTGTTTCCTATGGCTCACTTTTCTTTATAAAAATTGTTTTTTCAGAAATTATGAGTAATACGCTTTCCTTGTTGGAAGCTTAAGACATACAGAAGTGTATTGCATTGTTAACAAGCCTTCACAGGCTATTAGTAGCCAGAAAGAAAGAGGGATGTGGGGGGAAGTGGTTCCTGGAAGGGACCTCCTTAACTCACTGGGCTCCCTGTCACTGGTTCTTTGGAGGCTGGGACATGCCCAATTCTGTGCTGTGCCCACAAGGACTTTTTGTTTGTTTTTGTTTTGTGTTTAAGGCCAGAATTTATTTCTATTTTAAAATGCTTACGAGACTTAGGGCCCAAAGATGTCCAAGTTCAATATAAGATCATACTGAGGTGGTGTCTTTCGATTTCTCCATCACCAAGGTATTAATTTGATCCTTGTTAACAAAACACACTGATAATTCTTCCAGTTGGGTCTCAGTGATTTCCTCTGATTCCCGGTGTCTTTCATAAATGGCCACCAGCTTATGAATGATGAAAAATGTAATACCAGAAATAATCACAAAAAATCTGCAGATTCTACTTGAATATCCTTTCTGCATTATTCTTGGAGACCAGGCCCAGTGATGATCAATTTGAGTGGTGGAGATCATGATGAATGTCGTCTGCAAAGGCTGGTATTAAATGCAGCTCTTTCAGAACAGAAACCAGCAAACACCCTTCAAGACGAAACAGCCAAGGACTTTTTCTAAAGCACGGCTTGATATTGATGATGATGGAGACAATCTGCAAAGGTTGGTCCCCGAGGGAGAAGACAGAGTTTCTGAGCCAGAGTCGGTCATTCTGGGGCTGTCCACTTAAATAAAGCTTTGGCTTAGAACACCCCAAACACGCTAAAGTGGATACTGTAATGGGATTTATGCAATACTCTGTTAAGGGCAGACTCAGCCCCATAAATACATGTCCGAAATTCAATCTGCCAAATGAAATGTTCAAGGCACCAAATGCATTTCTCGAAAGGATCAGAGCTAAGATGTAGTTTGCCTGCACTTGATAAGCTTATCCAGCCTTGCCACTAGGAAGAGAAAAAAAAGAAAGAAAGAAAAAAAATGGAGTTAAGAATTTTACTGTATTCTCCAGTATCTTAGATATTTTCTTTTTCAATGAAAAGGGAGAGATTATCAGGCCTCTGACTGTGAAGCTGGTGTTCCTGATCCAAGTACCTTCTGGGTTACAAGGGGAAGGCGATTAAATCACTAGCTGGGGCCCCAAATCGGTTCCTCCAGGCCCTGCAGCCTCCTGGACAGGGTACCGTGTGTAGCTGGTCGGCTCAGCTGCCTGAGCCCGGCACCCAGGTGACCAGCTCATGCCTGGGCCTGCATGTGGGCCAGCTTGGGTCCCAGTTCCCAACCCCAAGTTCTGCCTTTGACTTTGAGCCAGCGGCTGCCATCAAGTGTGAGTGTGAGAGTGAGGACGGGAGAGAGGAAAGAACCCTACCGCAGAGACTGGATCGTCCGAGACAACCTGTCCTGACTCCGCCTCCTTAGTTTTTAATGATTTTCTGTAATCTGCAAATGTATCATCTCCTTCAAGTGAGTTGGATTGCCCTGTTTATTTCCAAAGGAGGAGATGTCGTAATAGCTCAGAATTTTATAAACTTTTTTGTACCATTTGGAGGAAAGTCAGAACTCTATTGCTAGTTAGAGTTTTGTTTTCTTCCAAGCACATGGGAGATGCCTCTGGCATTGGAATGTGATAAAGAGTCACTTCTGGGGTGACGGCATGCTTCAAAAGACCCACTGTCTTGGGTGGGGGCGTGAGTTTGTGGCTGTGGGTGTACTTGGGGATGGTGGTGGACTTGCCTGTCAGTGTGGCAAGTTATCTTTTTCTTCTTTCTCCAGTACAAGTGATGGACTAGATCTTTGTCCGTAACTGCTCTCACTCCTGATCCCCCCAGGCCAAGGCCTTTGGAGGCATGGCTGGGGTTGGGTTGGAGGTCAGGGCTGTGGGTCTTGGAGGCATCTGTGCAGACATTCCCCGGGTATGCTTGGCTGATGCTCTGACCACAGAGGAATTCAGGGTCTGCTGTTAAAATCAGGGACCTGGCTCCTGTGTGTGTATTCCCTCCTTCAACAAGTCAGTTGCTGTGCTGTGTCCAGGGTATGTGTCTGGGCCTGGGGCTTGTTGTGGCCTTGTCTGGAGTGACCACAGGGTTGCTGGGTGTCTCTCAGTTTATGGGATTCTTGAGCATATTTTGGACCAGGGAGATGAAACAAGGCACATGAAAGGACACAGTGGGAACCTTTAATTTTTAAAAAACAACTTGATTGAGGTATGACTTATATACCATAAAATTCACACATTTTAAGGGTAGTCTCCGATGATTTTTAATAAATTCACCAAGCTGTGCAACCACCATCCTAACCCAGCTTCAGAACATTTTCATCTAATAAGATTCTTCATGCCCATTTGTAGTCACTGCCCAGGCAACTGCCAATCTACTTTCTGTCCCCGGAGACTGACCCATCCTGGACATTTCGTAGAAATGGACACCTTGCGACGCAATACTGGTCTTTTGTGTCTGGCGTTTTTCACATAGCATCGTGTTTTTGAGGTCTCTGCATGTGTGACATACTGCTGAATAGTATTCCACTGCACGAGTGTACCACATTTTGTTTATCCGTTCATCGGGGAGGGACTCTTGGGTTGTGTCCGCGCGCTGACTATTGTGAATGACGCCGCTGTGAGCACTCGCGAGCAAGTCTGCGTGTGGATGTTTGCTTTCGTTTCTCTTGGGTAGGTTCCCAGGAGTGGAATTCCTGGGTCATAAAAGTTCATATATTTAACTTTTCAAGAAGTTGCCACGTTGTTTTCCAAAGTGGCCGCATCACCGTACATTCTCACCTGTAGTGAATGGGTGATCCATTCATTTTTAATATAAACTGGATAGTGAAGATGTTTATTAGCGACTGCCGCATTTGAAATCTAAAAATTGCCACCTGCCTGTGGGAAACAAGCCCTCACTGGGGCCTTGCCAAAAACACAGGCAGAGCCTCCACCTCAGTTTCCACAGAGACTTTGAGCCCAGAAACTCAGTCACTCGCTCCTATTCCTCTCCCCTCTCCTGCTTCAGCTCGGCTAGCTGCAATCCTCGGCAGTCCATCTTATTAAAAAAATGTTCTGCGTCACACTCTTGCTAATTTAGCGACTTTATTGGACAATGCGATTTACCATCCATGACCTGCCTTCGAATGGATTCATTTACCTGCATTGATTGGTATATGTCGCTGTTAACTGCCTCCAGAGAATGCACAGCAGTGCTTAAAAACTGTAGCATTTCGCTTTCTGGTAATGGTACTTAACTCCATTTTAGATCGCCAATGACATGGTATTCCTTTCTTGAAGATGGACTTAAATCCCATATCTGCGTTTCTTGATGTTGAGAAAATAAATTACTTTTCTATGCTGTGTTCCGCTAAGCTCTTCTTAGAACTTGGCTCTTTAGTAAGTGTTTCTTCTTTTCTTTTCGGGGTATCTCCTGCTGTGCAAAGCCGATCTTGGACTGACAGCGTGGGCATCACCAGGAGCGTTAGAAATGCAGAGTCTCAGGCCTCTCCTCAGACTTCCAGAATTAGAATCTTGTTTTAACAAGATCCCCAGGTGATGTATGTACACATTGAAGTTTGAGGGGTTTTGCTCTAAATTTGTAGTGAGCAAAGTAAGGCCTGTGGACCAAATCTGGCCAGCTGCCTGTTTTTGCAAAATAAAAAAAACCCCAAAACCTCTATCAGAACACAGCCATGGCCGTTCATTCACCTGCTGTCTGTGTGGCTGCTTACCACTCTGACTGAGTGGAGCTGCGACGGAGACCTTGTGGCCTGCAGAGCTGAAAATGTGTGCATTCTAGACCTGCTCGGGAGGTTGTTTAGCTTTTATTTTATTTACTTATTTTTATTTTGCTTACTCATTATTATTATATATTTATTTGTTAGTAATACTATTATTTGCTTACAATTTCTACTTGCTTAATTATATTTTAATTTGTTAGCTTTTTCTTACCTTTTTCGATTTTCTGTTCATTATAAACTTTGCCCATTCCACTTTTTTCTTTTAACTAACTTATGAGTGTTGTTCATTCCCCAAGTTTCCTTTGGATCTTGCCTCTTGGAATAAAGGGGCAGAAGTTAAATGAAGCTGTCAGTCACTAATTAGAAGGAAAAAGGAATTCCTTTTTCATATCTTAGGGTCTGGTTAGGCTGGGGAAACTCTAGGGGAGTAGTCATTGGAGGCACCCAGAACTAAGGGGGGGAGAGGGGAGAGCACAGCAGGTTTGGGTTCATGGACGTGCGCCCTGTGCACTGGGACCCACGCTCAGAAGGGCCCCCTGCTTGGCTTGATGTTCTTCTGTCACCATCTTGAAATTCTTAATGGCTTTGAAACGAGGGGCTCTGTTTCTGTTTTGCACTGGACACTGCAGCTGACGCACTTGGTGCTCGTAGCCGGTGACGGGACCCGAGGACCCGATGAAGGCACTGCTCCCCGCAGGTGCGAGCCGCGTGCGGGCTGGGCCGGTGGTCACAGCGCTGCTGCTCTGGCACCGCCGGCCTGATGTGGTCTCAGCTGTCTTCCTCTCACCTGGCTCTGTGCCAGGGGGAGATGGGCCACTTGTAATGGTTGCTTGAGTTAAGTCGTTAGGGGTGTAATTCTGCTGGTGTAGAGTGGGTGTCGAAGTGCAGTTTGGATTGTCTGCATCTAAGGAACCGTGTTGGGTCCTTCCAGCTGGAATGTAATTGTCTTCAGAGGACGGATGGTGCGCTTTTCTCTGCAGAGCTGGTGAGAGCTGCTGCTCTTCTAGCAGGGATGTTCCTTAGAGAAAGTGGGCTTCCATCCCAGGTTGGGTTCAGGTCCCTGGGGACTTCTGAGCAGTTGGGGTTTCCGGGCTGCAGGTCACTGGTGGAAGCCTCCCAGTGGTGCTACTTTCTGCAGATCCTGTGAGGAGGAGGAGGAGTTTCGTCCGGTGGCCCTGCAGACAGCTGACGGACTCTGCAATGGCAGCCTCCCGACCCGGCGAGGACCAGAACAAGGGACATAGCTGTCATTTCTTTCCTCCTCTCCTCTGAAAGCTTGTTAATCAAGAGCCCTTTGGAATCAAAAATAGAAGGAGGGCAAGAAAAAGGAGACCTAGTGTGGTGAACCCAATGGAAAGCTATTGTTCTGTCAACATGTCCTCAAAGTCCCTGCGGGCCCGGCAGGGTGAGAGTGTCTCAGAAGCTCAGACACACCTGGTGACGAGAGATGCTTTCAGCGCTTTTTGAGAGACCAAAGGATATTTGATGATCGTAATTATGACCATAAATAATTAGGCATTTGTCATCCTAGCTATGAGCGTTTATTGAGCATCTCCTATGTGTCAGGTACTGAGCCAAGGCATGCACAGCTCTTAATTCTTAACAACACCCACACGGCTCACCTGTGTTTTGCAGATGAGGAGTCTGAGCCTCTCAAGGTTTGACTTGGCCAAGAGCACACAGCTGCTAAGCCACAGGCAAGTTAGGCTCTGTCTGCCTCCAGAGCTTAGGTCATGCCCCCTAAGCTGCCCTCAGCGCTCCCCTGAAAATACTACTCCTCCCGCATATCACGATCGGGAGCTGGTTGTGGGTTGCATTGATGAGGTTCCAGTAGATTTGCACCTCAGCAGTTTCCCAAAGTGAGGCTGAAATGAATTTAGGCGGCAGACAGGTAAACATTTTTAAAAATATGTGTTTATTGTATTTAAAGGAAATGTATATAACTGGTATATTATACCTATGGTTTTAGAGTGAACGAACAGTTCCTTCTGAAATAAGAGTGTAAGAAAAGAAACAGCGAGGCTTTTAACTGAAAATAGCAGCATCTGGCCCTAGCAGTTGAAACCACCTTGGATACCGTGTTTGGGGGCAGGGAGGAGTGCAGAGCCGGGGACCCTGACGAGGAGACTTTGTTCTTGGTGGGAAGGAAGTCTTGAGCAGAGCCGTGCACATCTTAGTCTTTGTCATTCATGCTGATGGTGCCATCCCTACTCCTCTCCCATGGAGGCGATCTCACCACTTGCTGCCGAAACCTCCGCTGACTTCCAGAATTACTCACGAGTATTAGCAAGAAGCCCTTCGCATGGCCTGTGAGGTTCCTTGTCCCATGTGCTCTGCCTACCATGCTCTTGTAGCATCCGTCACCTAATTAGGCCACACTAGCCTTCTCTCTGTCTCCAGAATAAGACAAACTAAACCTGCCTCAGGGCCTTTGCACTTGCTGGCTTTTTTTTGTTTTTTTTTTTTTTGCCTGGCACTCTTTCCCGCTGATCTCTTGTGTGGCTGATGCCTTGTTATCATCTGGTCTTCACTCAGGTGTTACCTTCTTGGGCCTTCCTGGTCCATCCCACTTAAAGTCTTCCTATCCTGCAATCACCCACTCTGCCAGGAGCCTGTGGATTTTTTTCCGTAAAAGACCAGATAGTAAATATTTTAGGCTTGTGGGACATATGGTCTCTGATGCAACTACTCAACTCTGCCTTTGTTGTGCAAGAGCAATTAGACAGCATATAAACAAATGGATTTGCTGTTTCAATAACACTTTACCTACAAAAACATATGGCTGGCTGGATGTGACTCACTGGCTGTAGTTTGATGATCCTTGGTCTAGGCCACAGGTGGCAGGCAGGCACGAGGCCTGCGGGCCAGATCCCGCCCTCCTCCACCTTGTCTTATCCGGCCCGGCACCTTGTTTCTACCCGGCGGCAGCACCGAACTCTCACTTAACAGTTAAGGAGTAGTTACGTTTATACAGTCCTACAATTACATTTGGCCCTTTAAAGGCAACCACGAGGCTGGTGCGACCCCCCGTGAAAATGAATTTGACACCCCTGCTCTATGCTATCACGCCCTTGCTTTATTGTCGTCATAACATTTATCACTCTCTGAAATAATCTTGCTTATTTGTGAATAGCTTTGTCTCCTTGTACTCACAATGTAAACCAATGAGCAGGGCTGTGTCCTTCCTTCTTGTTTAGTGTAGTGGCCTTAGTGCCTTGCACATAGTACATGCTCAATGAATATTGAGCAAATTTGTCAACATTTTAATTGACTACATCAGTGGATACTGTCGCTCACGGGATTCCTGTATTCATTCATTCTCCAAACCCTTATGGCTCATTTACTTCGCTCCTTGCCACGTATGGAACATTGGAAGCAGCTCATGGCCAGTTAGCTCTGATGAAGGGCATTAACTCTTCACGGAATCAAAAGTGGTTTCTTGGAGGGAGTTGGGTCTGAGCTGAAACTGAAGGATGAATGTAAGTTTTCTGGGTAGAGAAGCAGGGGCTGGAAGGGCATTGCACACACAAGGAACAGCCTGAGCAAGGGCATGGCTACAGAACCCAGTCTGGTTTTGTGTGGTGAGAGGCAAAAACCATTCAGGGTAGATGCCGTATGTACCGTCCAGGGGTAGCCGCAGGTTGAATGAACAGCAGCAGGTGAAAGTCTGGGGGCTTTGTCAGATTCGTTCTTGTGAACAATTAACAAAGGCCCTTTTCTGAAAAGGGACTTGGGTGCCGCACTTCCAAATGTGGGCTGTGGTTTCTGGGACCTGAACTGTTACGCGGCTCCATTCAAGTTTAAGAATTCTCAGCCTGTGGGTCTGACCAAGCTAATATGCCTGCTCAGTTGATTTAGCTTGTCCAACATTTGGAGGGGAGCTACCCAACGTCCTATATAATTGGTAAATCCAAGGAAAATAGTTTCTTGGCTCTTAAAATATATAGATGATGCTAATGAGCAGCCTTCTCTGGCTTTTACTGTGCCCTTCTCCAGGCATCTAAATCTCTGCACTTGTCAGCAGGGAGTTAAACACACAGTGAAAGGGCAGCATATGGCGTGGAAGAGCGGGGAATTGCAAGCCCCGAATAAAATTTTATTGAGGTGGGCCAGCCCCGCTGTTTACGAGGTGCTTAAAGGGAAATCATGACCTGCAAAGCTGAAGACTGTTCCTCCTTGTCACTCTTTCAAGGGAAAAATCGCTGAGACTTTGGGGACTCCAACTCCAACTGCTAAGCCATGGCCAAGCCCTAATGAGGCTGGATCCAAGGTCAAGGGCGGAGGCTGATGTGGTTGCAAGCACAGGGGCTGTATGACAGGAGAGGGAGAAGGGGAAGGGACACAGACAGTTGTCCTGCCCTGATATGCACTTGACTTTGGTGCTGGTGGTGCCCACACCTACTCTGTGCACTCAGGGTTTGGGGGTGACTTCACACACTCTGTTTTCTCTCAGTTTTTCCACAGCATTTGCATAACACTTTCCCTGGCAATAGTTATTGATGTGTTTATTTAAATACACTCACTTTTTTAAATCCTCACCTGAGGATTGTTTTTTATTATTGATTTTAGAGAGCAAGAGAGAAGGGAATATATATGCGTGTGTGTGTTTATGTATATATACATACACATATACACACATATGTATATGTGTGTGTATATATATAGAGAGAGAGACAGAGAGAGACATTGATGTCAGAGAGAAGCATCCATTGGTTGCCTCCCGTACAATCCCTGACCTGGGATCCAACCTGCAACCTTTGGCTGTATGGGAAGACACTCCAACCAACTGGGCCACCTGGTCAGGACTAAGTTCACTCTTTTTACTTAGCTCTACCTTAGGCTATAATATGGTATTTGTGAAGCCTGTTTCCTTCTAACATAAACCAGTGTAAATACATAACTGTTGAACTTGTTAAAAAAAATTTGCTCACAAACCACAGAATAATTTGCGTGCCACCGTTTCTAGCTTCCGTGGCCTTATCTTTTCGGTCCCTGTGGGTGTGTTAAATGTTAGTGCTTCCACTTCATAGATGAGGAAGCGGCAGTCTGGATTTGGACACAGATATTTCTGACCCTGGAGTCCAAGTGATGTGCGCCCACTTCCGAGAGGAAGAAAAGGAAAAGAATGTCCAAACGTCCCCTGGACTGCATTAAAGCTTCTTGCGGCAGGCACAAACGGTAAAACTGAGGCTGCCCAGACTTCCTGCCTCTCTTGGGAGGCAAAGCAGTGTCAGGCACTGATAGCCAGCTTCCCGTGGGTTTTGCCTCCTCCACTTGCTTATGCTGTGAGAGCTGTTCTGGGGCACCGCCACCGTGGCACGGCGAGCCTTTAGTCATCCCATGAAATAACAGCAATCGATATTGACTCCCGCACAAAAGCCTGGGAGAGGGAGGTATGTGGGGGGTGGAGTGCCGCCACAGGACGGGCCCCACTGAGCCCCTGCCCAGCACTGGAGGGCAGCAGGAAGTCCCTCCTTTGTACTGGATGCTCATTAGTATTCAGTCCTCATGGAAAGAGCTTGGAGGAAAAAAGTCACCTTAATGAGTTCTGAATGAGTCCAACGGCTAGCCATTGTCGGAAGGCGACAGGGAGCAGACTTGCTGCCCTTGAGGTACAGAAATGAGGGCCCAGCGCTGAGCTCTGTCCTGGGCTGGGAAGTTTCACGCAGCGTCAGTCGACAGGCACCACCACTGAGAGTAAGCAGAGCTGCTGGGCGGGGAGGGCGTTGGCCCCCATTTGTGGGTGGCAGCCTAGGGCAGATGGAGGAAGGTCAGATAGAGTTGGCAAGCCCAGTAAGGTCCCTAAGAGAACAGCAGGGAAAGATAACTGCAGTTGGCCATGGTGATCTCATTTCCCCTTCAAACTCTTTGGCTTCTAGGGGTTAAGGACTCAGATCTGGACAACGGAGCTTGGAGTCCCTGCTGGTCTATAGGGCACCCTTGCGGGGCTGATAAAAGCACCCTATTTATTAGTGGAGGAATAGCGAAAGTACCTGCTGAGCGTGTCCCGTTCTACCTGGGCAGGACTCGGTGAGGGGCACTGATGAGATTTCAGCCCTCATTTCGCAGTCCGCCAACTGTATAACCATTCACAGTGGTCTCGAGTGACATCCACCTTATGCTTCAATTTTAAAAAAGGTGTGCCAGTTCTCTGTATCACAGACCACAGGCGTACTTCAGAGACAATGGCAGGCTTGGTTCCAGACTGCCGTAATGGTGCCTGTATTGCAATGAAGTGAATCGCAATCTTCTTTACTGGTGGAGGAGGAGGGTCTTGCCTTCAGTTAGTAAAAAAGTGCAGCACCTGTCCTGACCAGTGTGACTCAGTGGGTCGGAGTGTGGTCCCGTACACCAAAAGGTGGCAGGTCCGGATCTCCGGTCAAGGCACATACCTAGGTTGCGGGTTTGATCCCTGGTTGGGGCACATACGGGAGGCAACCAGTGGATGTTTCTCTCTCACATCAATGTTTCTCTCTGTCGCTGAAAGAATGAATAAACATATCCTCGGGTGAGGGTTAAAAAAATACAACACCTGTGGAGCGCAGTAAAGTACGGCACAAGGAAACCAGGTCTGCCTGTATCTGAAAACCTAGCACCTTAGAACAGTCGTTTTTTTTTTTGGTTTGTTTGCAGCTCTGTGGGTCGGGAGTTTAGGAAGGGCTCTGCTGGGATGCTTGTCTGCTCCAGGTGGCAGCTGGGGCTGGAGGATTCACTTCGAGGATGACTTTATCCGTATGTCTGTGGTCTTGCTGCTCCTTGACCTCCCATTTCTCTCCATGTGGCATCTTGTCTTCCAGAGCCTCTTGCATGATGGTCTCAGGGCAGTGACACTTCCTGCGTGGCAGATGGCCTCCAGGAGGCAGGAAATGGAGGCTGCCAGAAAACTAAGGGCTACGTGTGGAACAGGCACAGCGTCACTTCTGCCATGTTCTGTGGCTCTAAGCAGTCACCGGGCCCGCTCAGACCCCAGGGGCTGGAAATAACAGATGCCCTCTCTTGTCGGAATGGGGAGAGGGAGCATGTGTGGCGAGCTCACCTTGCAGAACAGCGTATGGGATGGGCGACAGAGTTGCAGTCATTTTGGGGAAATGTGGTCTTACCATTCTTTAATTGGCAAGGATTTTTGAGGAGCCCCACAATGATTCTTCTGTCTCCTTAGCTTCCTCTCAGGAGAACAGTGAGGCAAGGCACAGGCATATTCTCTTAGAAACAAAATACATATCTGACTCTTAATTTTCCATGGGGTCTTCATGCAGTGCTAATGTTTGATCTGCAAGGTGAATCCAGTAAGGTAAGCCGACTTGCAAAGTGTAAGTAGACCCAATGTGAACACAGCTTTGGCGGGGGATGCTGTGTGCATGTCTGCGGTGGTTCAAGTTCACTGTCACTGCCACAGGTGACTTATGTTTGGTGAGGACTCAAGGACGAGACCATCTGGCTCGGACCAACTCACCTCCCATCCTGGTGTTCAAATCTGAAGTGGGTTTTATTGGGTCAATCAAGAAAGATTCAGTTGTTGAAATTCAGATAGTAACTTGTTGTTTTCAGTTGAAATTTGCTTCCACGCCAAGCTCTTGGATGATTATTGGACATTCCCCTCCCTTTAAAAATATGGTATAACAAATAACATGCACATCCATTCAATTAAACATTTGGACCCTTGGCTAAAAACTATCTAGCCCATTTAGCTAGTCAATAGCCAGCCCATGTTGGGGGGTGGTGACCTTTGTAAAGGACAGTGGAGAGATGCTGTGTATCAGTACACTTGAGGTGAGGAGGCTGGCGCTGCAAGGCTTGGTCTGCAGCCTTACCTCTGCTGCTCCATAGCTGTGACCATGGGCAGGTCTCTGGTCCCTGCTGTGAGCCTCCTTTTCCTCATATGTAAGAGAAAACAGTCATGCCCTTTCTACCTAATCCTTGGACTGGTCTAACAATAAGATGATGTGATACTGTTTGTTTGTTTTTTTTTAATTACTTTGAGAGCTCAGGAATTTTTCACATAATAAGCATTATTGCTAATAATAATCAGCATAGCATATTTCTGTTGCCTGAGAATAACATTAACCATACCTTTGTGCCTCACTTAAAAATTAAATGTCTAGGGTCCATGATTATTTTAAAGTGCAGTGTTAAAAAGTTAACTGTATTACTCCGACATCTGGAGTTTGGGTACAAGCCGTAAGTTGTGTCCTTGTGCTTTCTTATACACAAGTTCAGTTATTTTGCCGGTTTGGGCTAACATAGTGGCACCGTCTGAAATTAAGGGCTTGATCCTACAAAGACGGAAGAGTAAGCCATTAGACAGTGTTTTGCTGCTTCGAATAAAATAAACTTTACCCAGTAATTGAGCCATATTGTTGAATGGAGTAATAATAATGAGTGGATTACTCTCATTCTAATAGACACAGATTCAATTATTTATCAACAAATAGTTCATGGAGGGCCTACTCAGGTAATTCTCTTTGCAACGAGCTGCCTTAATGATTTCCAAACACCGCTCTAATGGAACATTATTCTCATGAGCTGGCCGAGGGCATCCTATATTCGAAAAAGAGTGAGCAGGCTCCCCCGCCCTCAATTTACAGAAGAAACAAAGAGGTCACTGCATCAGATGTTTCTGTGTGTTAATTTTTTACTGTAACTTTTTCTTAGGTCTTTGGCACCTGCATCTGCCCAGCCATGCTGAAATGCAGTGATGCTGTCTACAATGCATCCTGAGGCTCTGAAAGTCATTTCTGTTAGAGGCATTGCCTGTTTCATTTGGTCTACAAACATGACCACTCCTAAATTTAAGGACTACTGTATTTGCTCTGTACCAGGATGCTACATGCCTTCAGAGTTGTAAGCTATCCATGTGAAGTCTTACCTAAGCTGTTAAGGACAGTTCTGGGGCTTGTGAAGGGTCCGAATGAACTGAAATCATTGCTTGGACGTTATTTGACTTCTAAAGTCATACCACCCACCAGCTCAGTAGCACATGTAGGTACTGCACAGAAGTTAAATTTCTTTGCTTGCTATCATAGGTGCTGATTTGCATGGCTTTCCTCTCAACCCCAACCCCCAGCTCAACAGCTGTAGTTGACACACGTCTCCATTTTCACTTCTTGTTTTAAGAGGCATCTGACGATCACGCAGATGTGCGTGGGGGACTGGTGGGGTGGCATTGCTGGTGGATGGAGCGGCTGGGACTCTCTGAGATTCCGCTCTGCTGTCCTGCAGGACTCAGAACCTGAATTCTAGCATTTGAGGAGCTTGAAGTTGAGGGCTGTTAACATGCCAGCAGGGCCTGCAGCTCCTTCAAGGGCATTTGCAAAGCCAAAGTCTGCTGGTAAAATGTGTCACGCCTTTCACTGCAGAAGCTGCCAATGACAGGATGTACTCCTTGGACTCCAGGGAGTTTTTCTGTCTTCCTCAAACACTTCCAGGTGCCTTCTGTGCTTTAGTGTCTCAGGTCCTGTGCATGGTACCAGGGAAATGGTGGTAAAGGGACACGTGACAGCTCTCAGGGACCTCCTAGTCTACTGAGTGCGGGAACTTACTTTTCCCCGAATAAATCTCCAAGTGAGTGGAGTGCATCCTATCCACTCAGTCAGGTGAAGGCCAGTTCTGTATTCTTTAAGCATAGGCTTCTGTTTTGCCTTGAAATAGCTTGGTAGTTAAGAATTTTATTCTTTACCCTAGTGGCACCCAACCCAGGGTTGGGGTGGCCGTCATGCAATTGAGACACTTTTGGTTGCCGCTAGAGGGGTAGCGCTACTGGAAACTCGGGGGTAGAGACCAGTGATGCTGCCAATCATCTTACAGTACACAAGACAGTCGTCGTCCCCGCCCCCCCCCCCCCCCCCCCCCCCCCCCCCGTGCCCTGGGCCCCTCACCCCCGGCCTGCTGAATGTTCTGGTCCAAAATGTCAGGAGAGATGAGGCTGAGAAATTCTGCTTAACTAACTCTTATCATCTACTGCCTTCCTCTTGTCATAAAGTCACCATCACACTGGCTTTCTGGTAGGTTCCAAACATGCCAAGCCCTGTCTTATTAAGGGCCCTCAGAGCTGCTGTGCCCTCTGCCTGGAATGATCTTTCCCAAAGAGGACTCCCCTGATCCCCAGGTTTCTCTCACCACAGCACCTCCTACTTTCCCTTCATAGCTCTTGTTCCAGTCTGCAACTCTCCATTTGTTCCTGCGATCACCAGTTACGATGCTCTGTCCCACTGGCCTGGATGATTTCTAGAGACCTGGATCCCAGCTGGGTTACTCACTGCTATATTGTTGGCTCCCAGCCCAGCGCCAGGAACATAGCTCAGTATGTATTTGTTGAAGTCAGGGGACAAGAAATGGGGGAGGTTGAAAGTGGGGAGAGGAGTGGAGAGTTCTTTAGAATCAGAAAATGTGGCCGCATGTACCAATTCCTAGCTTAGTGATTTTGGGAAAATGTACTCAAGCTTGCTGAGCCTCAGTGTTCTCATCTGTAAAATGGGGATGGTAGCCAGCCCTCCCTGGTTGGCTTGCTGCATGAGGACAGTTCCCCATGTTTATAACAGGAGCTGCATGTGCTGCCAGGCTTGAAGTGAGTGCTGAGTAAAGGGGATCAACATTGGGAGACTTTCCCCGCACAGGGTGCTGGTACAGACGCCCTTGAGCGCCTGATTTAAATAAAGGTGGGGTGAGGAATGGTAGCAGTTAACACCCACATAGCACTTACATGTGCTGGGCACGTTCCCATATTAATGCGCTTTAATCTCACCCCCCTTCTGTTGTCACAAGTCCCATTCTGCAGGTGAGGAGACAGCAGTTGGGGTGGGCACAGCTGAGCAGGGCCCGGGGTGAGTAGGTGGCAGAGGTCATGTGCAAACAAACCCGGGCAGTCTGGCTCTGGAATCTTAGCCAGGACACTAAGCTACCCCTGTGTGATTTGTTTTTTACCTCACTTTGCAGAAATGTTCTTTTTGTCCTTTCTCATTACATGTGTCAAGACTTCCTGTGGTTGCAGTCAAAGCAAACTGATTAGTCAAATCGAGTGTGGGGTGGGGGCGGGGAAGGCAGGACACTCATAAGGAGACCCATCCGCACATCCACCCCTGGTTTGTGCCTGGGTCTTAATTTACAAAGGTGACTAAGTGATGACAAGGAGAGGCCATTGCCATTGAAAGAAGAATTTCATGTTCCTCACGGTTCCCTTAGAAACGAGAAACATGGCTCATCATACAGGGCTGTGGGAGGAACAGGCTTTGGTCAGGAAGTGGAAAATAGGAAGGGAGGGTTTATTGGGGTTTCTCTGGGGAAGCCAGGGCAGTTTAGGACTGTCTGGTTTGAATAATTTCAGAGGGCTCTGGGCTACAGGCATGCTTCCTAGTTGCCTGCTGTGTAGCCCTGGGGTGATTTAGGGCAGGAGAAATACTGACTGGCTTGTGTATGAGTTAGATGAGATGGTAGCTGAGGGGTATAGACTAGGAATTGGTCGACGTGTCAAAGATGTGCTCCCTGCTAACCCATGGCTATTTCTAAGAATTGGCTGGCCCAAGAAGGGACAGTCTCTCCCTGGATCTGTAAGGCCCCCAAATGCCAGATATCAAGCATACGGAAAATAAGAAAATATTAGCATAATTGGCCCTGTGATGCATGGATGCCAACTAGACAAAGACAGAATCTTAAGAATACAGAACAGCCTCCATCCTTGCTCACGTGCAGGCACCAGGCATGACTGCTGGGGAGTGCTGGGGGGATGTGGGGCCAGCCTGGGTCCCCTCCGAGCTGTGCAGTGTTGACCCATATGTATATCTTGTCACCAGAAATGCCGCCTTGTTTTTCTGAGCAGACTCTTGGGCCCCAGGGGCACAAATAGGCCAGTTCATGCCTCTCTGTGGTCTGTATACATTTAGTGCCTACTCTGTGTGTCAGGCTCTGGACTAGGCACTGAGGTTATAATGTTGAGGAATTAGGCACATTCCTTGAGCTCGCTGTCTGGTGGGGAAGGCTGAGCTTAATGAAAGTGTAAACAGGTGGCCTGGGCCAGCTTGGAGACCACAGAAGTCTTCTTGGAGGAAGTGACGAGGTAGCTCAGTTTGGAAGGGCGTTGTGAGGACTTCCGGAGTGAGCCGGAAAAGGGAAAACAGGATTTAGTAACCACAGGAAGCACTTCTCTTCCAGTGTTGATGAACTGGTGAACATCTCTGTGCCAAGAACCAGGACTGGCACCTCTTTGGGGGGGTCCACGTCTGACCTGTTGTAAGGTTGGATTGCACTGTGAGGTGTACTTTACCTCAGGGTGTATCTAAGTTTGAACAGTAATGAGTTTGGGGGGACAAGGAGGGAGTGTCACTATAGTCTCCCTCCAGCCACGCTCAGCTTTTATTAGTCCCCAGAGTAAGTGACTAAACAGATATGAATGGAGTGACCATGGGCTGGATTGCAAATCAGGTGGTGGATTTGACAAGTTATATATCCCTCCCTGCTTCTCTGCCAGAGTAGGAAAAGGACATTGCAGCTGTGGTACCCTGTTGGGGTGTTTCTTGTCTGGGAAAGCAAATGTCATTACTTGGAGCTCCCTCTCTTGGGCCACCTTTTAAGACGGTAGATGGTGGTTGACTGGGAAAACCCAAGTGTGGGGCCACCCCACTTCCAACAGTCTAAAAGAGCTTGATAATCACTCGGGTTCTTTTGAGCCTCTCTGCCCTTTCCCTTCCCTAATCCCCTGAGAAATGCTAATCGCAAAGGGAGTCTTCTCTTCCCCCATCTTTGGTATTTGCAAGGCTGGAATTTGGTTGCCATGGTATTTAATCTATTTACATGGGCTTTATTTGGGCCTCTCACATACAGTGGGCAATGTAGTCAAGTCTAGGCAGGGGTCAGCCTGGGACTGCGGAATCCTTGGTGCGTGCGCACGCACATGCGGTAGGACCACCTCACAGGGATGTGAGCATTATGCCCTCCGCACATCCAGGAGCGCAGTTCACACAGTTTCTCGTGTGAACGATTCCCTTAGCTTTGACCTGACTGTGGCCGTGAGAACACAATAGCATCTCATCAGGACATGGGCCTCAAGTCCAGGGTCTGTGCAGAGCTTCTGTGAGGACATTTCGGAACCTAAAGAAGCAATCTTGCATGTACTGCTCACACATGCCCTTCAAGTCAAGTTAGTGTGAGATAAGAAACCCGGGACACCCACCTGTTAAAAACGTGATATGTTGCCGTGGTGGGAGAGTGTGTTCCCCCTCCTGTGTCTCCCCCGACCCCAAAGGATGGGTTTTCTAAGTGTGCCCGCAGAAAGAACACATCCTTTTCAAAACCTTAGGCTTCCTTCACCTCAGCTCTACTGTTGAGAGCTGAGCTGTGTGTCAGTAGTGGATTTTGTGATTTAGCATCTGGATTTACCGTGCCCATCGAAGACGGGCCTCCTGCTCACATGAGAGAGAGGCCATCCGGCACTGGGCTTGTTTCCTCTTGGGTGGTTTCTGGAGTCCAAGACTGTGTTTTAAAGCCAGTAAGGCATTAGGCCATTTCCACAGGACCATGCTGGAGCAGGATGCACCACAGTTCCGCTGTGACCCAGAGCTGTTAAGAGATCACAGGTTTTGGAAAAGTCACACTCTTGAGCAATGACCACCCCCCTCCAAACCAGAGTCAACCAAAGAATGTGTTCCCATGTCCTATTCAGAAGTGATTTTCCTCAGTTCAATGTCAGGAGGCCTCATGGCCAAAAGACTTCTTTCAAACAATAAACTTGACTTCCATCGCATGAAATGACAGGGGTGCCTTTGAAGCAATTTTTTTGGTAGCGGGGCATGTTTGGCAACCCAAGATGAAACTGTCAGCATTGCTTAGAGAGTGAGACATTGTAATTCAATTTGGATGTAACATAATTAATTAATTGGGGAGCAAATTGCATTAAATAGATAGCTCTTGGCTTTAATGGCACTCTGTCGAGAAACTAGCACCACAAATGTTTACTTTAATTTTTATTACCAACACCAACAATAGCAACTACAACTAATATTTTTGCATACATTTATGTTATTTATGTTATAGGCACCGTGTTGAGTGCTTGGCTTTCCTTAGCTTGTGCAAGCCTCACATCTAGCCTGTGACGTATGTCCCATTATGATTCTCCTTTTACAGTGGAGGTTGAGTGAGTTGCCCCAAAGTCCCCCAGGTTGCCAGGGCTGGATTGCAAGGTTCAGATCAGGCAGAGAGTCTCCAGGGCCCAGGTTCCTTACTGCTGAATGAGCAGCGTTTATTAGAACATTTACAGCAGTCCATGGAATATGCAAGAAGCCTTATTCAGTGATGATGATGGGCACCAGAGAACCAAAGTGTCTTATCCCTGGTGGTTCAGGAATGTTGAGGTTTTCATTCTATGCAGTTATAGCTCTAATGCACCTTTTGTACCAGCAGTTTTGGATTTTGTGAGGAAGCAAGTGATAGGAGTGATCTGGCCCCGCACTCCGCCGAGGAGGGCAGAGGTGGTGGTGTTGGCTTTGGGGCATCCAGCAGAAGTCATGGTTTTGATTCTGCACCAGCACAGGCAGTGAAAATGCAATAGCGGCAAGGCCAGGGTCTGTGCTGGCTGTCCCGGCGTGACCGGGTTATGATCTCTCACAGCAGAGCTTCCAAGCTTGATTCTAGATGTCCCAGAGACCCTGCAGGTCACTTGGTGTCACTTAGTGCCTTCCTTTTGAGTCTGTTGTTTGCCGCTAAAACCCTGTCTTACATCTTTCAAATATCAGTACTTCAAAAACAATTGAGTCATTTTAGTGGGAATTCTTTTGCCATGTGTGACTACTCCCATCTTGTCTCCTCACTAAAGGAGGTCTGAAGATAACTGTGGTTCAAAGTCATTGTCACACATTGTTCTCATTTGCTCGTTCAGGAAGGGGCTTTGAGGGGCTGTCTAAGGTATGGGAGACCCAAGCTGCTGGACCTTTTGATTGCTTTGATCTAATGTGAGTGTTTCGGTTTCTCTTTGTCCTCAAACTGCTGGCTTCTCTCATATCCCTTTCTTATTTTCTGCTTTCCAGTAAACTTCAAAATAGAATTAAATTGCAACTTGGAAGTTGCCCTAGTACTCTTTCTAGCTCGGAAGTGGGAGATTTGGGCGCAGCTTGGGCAGCTGCCTGCTCTTTCTGTTCACTTTTAGAAGGTGGTTTGGAAGAAGGTCTTTGTAATTTGCATCTTTTTTCCCTTGACTCTGGCTTTCTCCAGTTTTGATATGTGTCATTATGGGCAGATCCCTTGGCACAGTTTCTGCAGCCCAGTTTGGGTCCTCAGTACTATCTAAATTTGGCATCTGAACTTGGAATGCTCCTCGACATATCACACGAGGGCTTCCTGATGTCCCTCCCTCAAATATCTAATACTTCTTATTCTTCTAGCAGTGAAAAACTGGTCGACCAGAATAGTGTCATCCCATCCAGTGGGTTCTGAATAAATTGGAGGAATGTTTCCAGTTTGAGGTTGCAAATCTAGTACTTGGTCAGGAAATTTCTGAGTGAACTATAGTGAGCCTCTAGGTACGAAGCTCAGAAATGACTGTGACCTGGAAGAAAGCTGAAGTTGGCTTCCGAAGGGCAGTTCTGGAAGTTCCCAAGGCTCCGGCTCAGAAGATTCCGTGAGAATTTGTAATACATTCATTTATTCCGTTTAGTGAGTGCTTACCGGGCCCAGTACGCACTTTAAAAAGCAAGATCCTGTTTCTTCCTTAAAATGAATCTGCATTATTTCCATGTTACAGGGCAGGTAACTGAGGCTCTGAGACATTAAGTACCTGGCTCAGGGTCACACAGCCAGGAAATCGCAGAGCCTGGGTTCAAATGCAGACTTGCCTGATCCCTAAGGCCACACACTCCACACTGAACTTCACACAGCGCCTGTTTCGGTGGGACCCCCACAGAAGGGTGGCGAACAGGCAAAGGAAATGGATGACTGAATGAATGAATACAGCAAAGGGGTTTACATAAAAAGGGTGACTTTGAAAAGACCCTTGCATGTAGACACAGTCTATGTCCTTTAATTTTATTTTCCTGTTATATCCACACACCCAGCCCAGGGCCAGGCATATTCTAAGCACACAAAATAAAAGGCCACTTGTTTTCTTTTTCCTTTGAATTAACCATTTAACTGTTCAGCATCTTCCTCCTTGTCCTAAAGGGCCTTGTGGTCCCCCTTTTGACCCCTCAGATTCAGATGGCTGTTGGAGGTTGGGGTGAGTACAGATTCTCTTCCCCAGAGCCTCCTTTGCTCCACGTGTCTCCCCATCTGCTTTCCAGATGAGCAGATGACTCATCAGCTCCCTGCAGTCTTCTCAGGCTCGCTTTTTGTCTGCTCTGCTCTCTTTCTGAGTCTCCTAGATGGAAACCTCTTTTGGCTGCAAGTGATGGAAACCGACTCAATCTAGTTCAGGCCCCAAAGGGAAATTTGGCGGCTCCCAGATGGTGGTTCACAGGAGCCTTGGGAGAGACCTCATCGAAGCACAGGGAGGGGACATGGTATGCTCCACATCACACATCTATTAATTGTAGGCAGGGCTGGGGAGATCTTGGGAATTTTGAGAATAATACCCAGCATATAGTAGATGCTCAGTAAATCTTTGTTGAATGAATGAGTGAGTGAATAGGTGAAATCTTGGCCTTCATTCCCCTTCCCCACGGTGGGGAGGGAACAGAAGTTAGGCGGTATGGAAGACCAGTTGCCATGTCCTCTGCCTGCCACGTCACTCTCATCCTACACCACAGACCCACAGCCTGGCTTCTGCTGGCCTCAGGTCCCAGGTTTTCTCTCTCACCCGAGTCTGCTTCAGCCACTGCCTGCCTCCGTCTCAGCCTGGGTACCTCCGGGCTCACAAAGGCCCCACAGTGAACGGCTGTCTCTCATGTCTTGCATCAGGCTGGCTAGGCTGACCACAGCCGAGGAAGGTGCCAGAAGTGGGTTTTTGCTGCCAAGACCTCTCCAGTGCCATCCCCGTGAGTTCTGACTCCCCGGGGCTCCCAGTGGGTGAGAACAAGGGCTGGCTGTGCCCGAGCCCCTCGTCTGTGGGGGGGGGGGGGTGGCGAGTGGAAAGTCAGCCGCTTGGGCCCCGTGGCTTGGCCTCCGTGAGCATGGGTGTTTCATAAAGTGATTTTTCAAGGCCTTCTCCCTCCGCCGGGCCTTGGCAGCCGTGCCAGCTCTCCAGAACTGAGCGGCCCTTGTGTCTGTCGGGAAGAGACGTGAAAATGAGGGCTGGCTGGAGCTGGCGGACACAGGGCTCTGATTCCAGGAGAAACTGGGCGTCGTGTGGTAGCGAGGCCTGGGGCAGAGCTGACAAGCAGCACATTCATGCCCGGCAAGAGTTGCCTCCCTCTGTGGCATCAGATCCCCCCCTTTGCACAGCCAGGACATTGATCAGCAGTGTCAGCTGTGCAGAGGTGGCTCGGGGTAGTGAGGCCACTTGTTTAGTCAGGGGAACGCTAAATACCGTTTTTCTAATCTGAGTCATCCCTCCAGCAAGCTCTGTGCTTGTGTCCAACAGTATCATGTGTTCACTTTGCATTTGTGTGAATGGTGCCCCCTGGAGATGTGCAAAGGGGTGGCCTTGTATGGAGATGGGGGTGCCCATGCCCATTGTTGCGGCACTCATGCAAATAATTATGCCAGTCTTTATAACTCGGGCCACGTTTGTCTGTCACTGTAGGCGCATGTCGTTTGTGTGTGGACATAACTCTGAATATAGTTTGTGTGCGTGTTTCCCTGTGCAGGAGTGTGTCCCTGAGAGAGACAGGTTGCCTGGATTAAAATCGTGACCAGGTGACCTTTACAGAGTAGCTTAAGCCCAGGGAGGCTCGGTGTTCTCACCTGTAGGATGGGATGATAGTTCTCACCTCAGAGAACAGTTACAAAGGTTAAAGTAGGTCATGCTCAGTTCCTCATAAGTGGTTGACGAGTGTCAGTTACTGCTGCTGGTGTTGTTTTGACTGTGTGTGTGCTTGTGTGTGTGAGCTTCTGTGTGTGTCACTTCACGTTGTCAGCTTTGGCAGGAATTGTCAGCTTTTTTCCCTTGCTTTCTGGGCAGAAGTTCCAGCACTGTGAGTTGTGAGGTGGAAGGTAACAGCATCAGAAACTCTTGGTCTCTTTAGGGCTGCCCAGCCCGTGCTTCCTGGGTAAGGGTGGGGCATGTCCGTCCCCGTGCCCTGTGTCCCCTGCATCTCACTCATGCTTGTCACCCCCCACCCCCCAGCACCCTCTACACACACACACACACACACACACACACACACACACGATCTTTCTGACATCACTGTGGTTTCCTGAGAGGGCCTTAAATAATTCTCCATGTCTGTGGTCTGAATTGTAGAGAGAATCTCTTTGTGCCTAGTCCATCTAGTGGACTCTCCTCACCCAGACTCTGGCTCCTTTATAAAGGCTGCCTATCGAGCCTGTCAGGCTTGAGGTCAGAGTCCAGCTCTTAACAGAGACCTTGTGTCTGAAATCGAGTTGAGGGTGAGCTATTCTTGGCTGTGCATCTGGGACAGGGCCTTTCCCCTCCTCCTGCTGTGAGAAGCTTTTCATCGGAGGTGGAGTGGTGTGAGAGGAAGGGCCTTGGAGGAAGAGTCTCAGGTTCGAATCCTGGTTCTGCCACTGACTAGGTGTGTGATCTTGGGTGGGTCACTTGCCCTTTCTGAGCATTAAGTTCCTCATCTGTCAAATGGCTATAGCCACCCGAGGTTGGATATTGGGATGAAAGGGGGTTACTCCCATAAAACCCTTAGACCAACGCCTGGCTCATAGGGAACATGGATGTGTTAGCTCTTGTTGGCTTATCATCAGGTACTGGCCCGTCGTTGTTCAAATTCTTCATAGTGGAGGCCCATACTTGGGGCCTGGGTGGTGGCCATCCTCCGCTTTCATGTAGAAGGCACTCAAAAAAAGCATTTTGTGATGTATTCAATTAATCACTCCTTAAAAAATAAGATACAGTGGAAAAGCCACCCACGTACACAGAGTAAGACAAGACAAGCCCGATGTTGGGAGAGCTTAATGACGGACATCTTCAGTTCCCATGCTGTGGGAGGAGGCGGTTCTTCACAGAGAAATTACACGTTCCGACGTTCCCCAAATAAATCCCTCCCAAGCTCGGCACTCATTCCTTTTGCAGTTTATTTTGTATATCCACAGGTTAAACCATCCTTTAAAAATTCCCTCCCAAGCTCGGCACTCATTCCTTTTGCAGTTTATTTTGTATATCCACAGGTTAAACCATCCTTTAAAAATTCTACCTGTGATCCACCTTTCCAACCCGACAGCTATTTTCACATCTTCAGAGTCTCGTCCATCTTTACCTTCACTCATTTTGAAGGTGTCCACTTTGTCTTTTTCATGCCCACTGAGTGTCACTTGTAAACACTTTTTAAAACGTTTTGTGGCGTTCGTATTAATCATTCTAATTAGTGCATAGCTTTCTGTTGAGTTGCTGTGCCTTAGTTAATGTTACTGTTCTCCCGTCACGGAACATTTAGATGTTTTTGTTGTGACTCTACATAAATAATGTTGTAAATGTCTTTGCACATGTGGCCTGTGTTTACTTTTTTCAGTTATTTCCATAATAAATTTTTAAGTGTGAGATAACTGACCAACCAACATGCCGTACATGCTTGGTACTCCTAAATGTTATGGAGGTTGATCCGACCCTGAAAATGACCGCAGCCGCAAGCGTCATTGAATGTAGTTAACATTGAACAGTGAAGCCAGCTGTGACCGAGGTGGAAAGGTGAGTATTCCCATCTTACAGATGCAAGAACTGAGGCCAGGAGAGGTTGATTACCTGCCCAGGATCATAGAGAAGGACGTTAACGGAAGTCATCCCTTCCCGTAAGGGACTCGGTTGTAGAACACTGCAAGCAATTACATTGCTAAGATCAATGTCATCCTGGCCAGTTCTTGAGGAAAATCATAGCCATTCCCACCACTTAAGCATGGAAATGCTAAATAAGTACCTATTAGTGTATCTCTGGGTAAGCATTTAGGTAGTACGTGAACTTGCGGGAAGCCCCTTCTGACTTTTCATGCAGCCTGCCCCTGCCCTGTGGGGTATTGTTCCTGGCAGCTGCTAGGCTGCATGGTGGGGTTCGGCTAGTTAATTCGAAGCCCCTGCCCCTTGCTTCCTCTTGCCCTTTCCTCGCAGTGTTTCCTGCTCCCGAGGGCCCGTGTCCTCCTGTCTCTCTCCCCACTTTCTGGCCGTTCTCTGAAAGCGCTCATCCACACTGAGTGAAGAACAGAATTCATTTCAGATAGGGTGGGTTTAGGCAAGGACTAATGTCAAAGAATTGACTCTGAAGAAAACATTGTAGAACAGAAGTGTGTGTCTGTCTTTGAGAAGGAGGGAGAGAAGACAGAGATGTTGAGGTGGAGAGAAGAGACGGCTTTATGTTATCGCCCCTCTGTAAGTTCGCAGTGACTTCTTGCTACGTTCAGAGTAAAGTCTCGTTTTCTGACCCATTCCTTCTGATTCTCCCCACCTTCTGGCCTCATCTTGATCAGCTCTTTCCGCTCAGTCTGTCCAGTCAAGCCGAGCTGACTTCCTTTCTCTTTTGTAGTTGAAATTTCTATCCCTCTTGGTGCGAGACAGCTGTTACCTCAGCGGCACCACCTCTTCCTTTTTCCAGGCTCAGTTCCCTCTCCTTCAAATCCCAGATCCACTTCCCTCAGCTGCCCTTATTCTCTCTAACTCCCTACCTTGTTTCTTTCCCTCATGGCTTTTATAACGAGCTGGCTGTGTAGATTGGTTGGTTGGTTGGCTGGTTGTGTGTTTCGCTTACTAGACTGTACCTGGGTGAAAGCCTTAGGCACCGAATCTGTGTTATTCTCCAAGGTTCCTAGCACCTGGCACAGTGCCAGCACGTGGTAAGCTGTGCTCACTGTTTGTTGATTGAATGTTTCATGTGGCTCCTGGCACCTGTCCTTCACAGCAAAATGGCCAAAGAATGAGAAGGCTGTGAATACCAGGAAAGAGTTTGAGGCTGTGCTTTCTTTGTTGCATAATGAACGTGAACCCCAGCAAGGACCAGTTCACTTGATGGCAGCCCTTGGGGAGATTTGTTGGCTTGGTTCCTGGTGCTTGTATTTAAAGCACCGTGGTTCTATTTTTTTTTTTTTGCTTCCCAGAGAAATATTTGCTTTATCTGTGACAGTGAGTATTTTATTGGAACTGAGCAGGAGGATGTTGACCTGAAATGTGAAAACATAGTTTCCAGAGAGACTCTGTCAATGGCTTAAAATTAATAAAGGCTCAGCAGTGGGTGGCAGGGAGGGGGGGGTGTGGGGACACTGTGATTAAACTGCTGCCATTTTGCTGTGGGGGTGACACTGCGTCTCTTTTAGAGGTAGGTTAAGGGGATGAAAATCTGAATTGGCATATCTATAAACAAGTTATTACTTCAGCGGTGAGATAATTTGTTGAGAAAATGCCATTGTTTTCCCAATCCAGGGCCCTCGGCGTGTGTGGCTGGAGCACCGTGCCGGCTGCTGCTCTTGCATATAGATGCTGAGAAGTCACTGGGTGGGGGAATGAACCTCAGATTAAAGCCTGTTTGTTCTTAAATAAATTGAACTTTCTGCTTTTCACGGTGTAATGGAAAGGGAGAGGGTTTCACCCTCCCGTTTTCAGTGCCGGGTTCCTGGAGTAGCCTACCCCTCCTCCTTCCCTCTCAGGATCCTTCTATCAGCATAAGGAACTCTGGGGACTCTCTTTCTGCCTGAGAGACCTTGGGGGACCCAGATCCCTTTTCTCCATAAGGAGGAGACTCAAAGGGGTTTTGAGAATCTCAGCTCCTCTTCCCATGCTTTCCTGGCACCTGGCATTATGGGTTGAATTATGTCCCCCAGAATACATGTTTAGAAGTCCCAACCCTTGGGACCTTAGAATGTGACCTTATTTAGAAAGAGGGTCATTGCATGTGTAGCCAGTAAAGATGACGCCATACTGGAGTAGGGTGGACTGCTAAATCAATACGACTGGTGTCCCTGTAAAAAGGGGAAATTTGGAGCAAGACACACACAGGGTGAGCGCTATGTGAACATGAAGGCAGATATTGGGGTGATGCTTCTGTAAGCCAAGGAACATGGAAAATCGCCAACAAAGCACCAGAAGCTAAGAGGGAGGCATGGAACAGACTCTTCCTCACGGCCCTCAGAAGGAACCCACCCTGCCAACACCTTGATCTCAGACTTCCAGCCTCCAGAGCTGTGAGACAATAAAGTTCCACTGTTTCAGTCACACCATCCGTGGTACTTTGTTGTGGCAGCTGAAAGAAATGAATACATCTTTCTAGAGCCTTGGTTGACCTACTACCCACCGCCACTCCTAAAAAACCCACTCATACCCGCTCAGGCCTGTCCCACCCATGCCGAATGGCCCTTTACCTCTACTACTTTGCCCGCCTAGATTTCAGCCGAGGCTGCCCTCAGACTTGCCTGAAACACAGTCTGCTTTGTGTTGTTGTTGTGCATGTGATGGCCTCTCCAAGGTGTGAACCCCAGAAAGGGAAGCAGGGCCCTCTCTGTGACCCACTTCCAGCAGGTGCTTGCTCAGTGCTGGTTGGATTTGTTGACTGGCTTGTGAGACCTGTTCAGTTCTTATCCTTGACTTTCCGGAGTTTTCACCTCTTGGCTCGTTGGTCCTGTGGTGAGCATACGCTCCCTTTGCAGCCTGCACAAGTCTGAGATCCGATGCATTCTCTAATAAGGTCTTGCGTGAGCCAAAGTGCTCTGCAAGCTGTAGAGTGCTCTAGGAAGATCGCAGTGATGACTGACTCTTTCGTTTGAATGTCTGATGCGGGGCAGTAAGCTAGAGTCAGAGGCCCTGTTTCGTGTCCAGCTTTGTCATTTCCCAACCGGGCATCCTTGAGGAAGTCTCTCTGAACCTCATTTTCCCACCTGTCAAGTGGTAGTGATGGCCTTATCTACCTCCTGGACTGGTGGAGGGAGGGGCATTTGACAGCAGTGGAGCACAGCAGGACCTGCACACAGGTCCATATAAAGGGGGGAGAGGAGGCGGGTGTGGTGGGGACATGGTGAGCTGGAGAGCAGGCACCCCATCGGAAGGGGCCTCAGGGAGGTTGGGCCCACGCTGTTCTAGATACTCAGAATTTTTAACAAGCCAGAAAGGCAGACTATCATGTTATATTCCGGTCTTCCAGTGCTGTCTAAAATGTCATTAAAGCCGCACAAAACAGGTCTGTGGGCTACCTCTGGCCCCATCGTTTGGTGGCTTCTGTTGTAGAGTTTGATGCGGTTAGGGCAGTGCTTCCTTCTTCCTTCATCCAAACCTGCTGCTCTAACTTTGAGAATTCTGCGAAAAGCAAGAATTAGTGCGGACCAAGGAAAAGCTAGGCGGTCACCTCCTCTCAGAAGGCTTCACTGATCTCATCCCTGCCAGTTTGGAATGGATTAGGGGTTAGCAAACTCGTTCTTGAAGGACCAGGTAATAAGTGTTTTAGACGTCGAGGGCCGTTCAGTCTCCTTGGCGACTACTCAGCTGTCTCTTCAGTGTGGAAGGAGCCGGAGATGAAATGTAAATGAGTCGGCATGGCTGTGTTTCAGTAAAATTTTTTTCCCCAAAACAGGTCACCGCTGGATTTGACCCATGGACGAGCAGTTTGCTGACTCCCGAGTTAGATGCGTCTTCTGTGCTATTCTATTCTAACACTTGGCACTTAGCCCCTCACCAGCAGATCACGGCTGCAACTCAGAATAAAAACATTAGTCGAGCACTTACTGGGTGCCAGGAGTTGTTTGAGGCCCTTCTGTGTATTTACTCAGTCCTCACAAGTTCATGTGGAAGGTCCCATTTCACAGGGAAGAAGACTGAGTCTTCCAGAGGTTAAGCAATTTGTACAAAGTCACCCAGCTAATAAAGACAGAGCTGTGCTTTCATACAAGTGTTCACGGAAATGCTTGGCCTCTTGGGTTCACCCAGCAGGCTGTTTCTCCTCTTCTTTGTGTCTCCTTAGTGCCCGGCACAGGTGGGGGTGCTCAGGAATCACTGAGCGAGTGACAGACATTGTTTCAGGTTTTGCAAACCTGTCCAGGAGGGTGATAAAAATGCTGCTTTGCAACCATTTCCAAATAGACTGTGACAGCCCGCCTGCTGCAGGGACATGCCACCAGCCTTTTCCAGGCAGGCTCCTTTGTTTCCCTTGCACCAGATCTGGCAGCTGAGCCCTGGGAGTGGAGGCTCTGGTTTGGGCTTGCGTGGGACCGGTTTGAACATCTGGTCTTCTCCGCAGCCCTGCAGTCTGACGGGCCCCTGACAATGTTGATCTCTCCACCCTGGTGCCTTGTGAACCATCGCAGCCCCTGCTGCTGATTGGAGGGACTGGTGAGTGGACTCATCCGTTAACCAGTGAACAGGTGAAAGTGACAAAGAGGACACACATGGGCTGGGTCCCTCCCAGAGGGGTCCCTGAGGGGTCCCGTGTCACTATGGTAAACTGATTCTTCTTTGGAAAGCCCATTCAGTATTTCGTTATGCTTGAAGGAGTCTCCGGTGAGAACCCTCTGCATGGTGAATGATGTCTTGGCAATTTCTCTGCCTTAGAAGTTTGGCTTCAGTTTCACTGAGGCACCTGTCTTGTCCTGTTCTTCTGTCAGCGGCGCTCAGACTAACATAATGAGTAGTAATAATGATTACGATGATTTATATTGACACATTGCTATGTGACAGGCACCTTGCCAGGTGCTTCCTGTATACTGTCTCATTTGACCCTTTCAGCTCCTCTTTGGGTGAGGTGCTGACCTTTTACTTGCCGGTAAACTGAGGCATGGGGAGGTTAAATAAATAATGTGCCCAAGATCACAGAGCTAGTGAGTAGACCTGCTGAGACGAGGACCCAGACTGTCTAGCTCCAGGCCCAGGGCTCTGCACCACCCTGTCCTGCTGCTCCCTCTGTGCATGGCCTTAATTACTTGTAGAAATGTCCTCCTCCGTGGTCCTCTGGGCCATCACTGGTAGCCGTGGTCATGCCAGAGGTCACTGAGGATGGAGCAGTTTTCCCAAACATGTGCCCTCCTATTGGGACGATTATTACACGGGGGTGGGCCACACCTGTGCCATCCAGCATGGTGGCCACCAGCTACGTGGGGCCCTCCAGCGCTGGAAGTATGCCTAGTGCGATGAGAAATTGAATTTTTCATCTTGTTTAATTTTAACTAGTTGAAATTTAAACCTGATACGGTTATTGGAAAGCTTTTAAATGTGTTTGGAACAACTTGGGCCTGAGAATTTAACTTTTCATTGATGTTCTCACGAACTGCAAATATGGAGCACTTATTTCTAAAGAAATTGTAGCATCTATCCTGAGAGGTGCTCTGATGTGGGACCCACACCGCGACCTCCGAATTCACCTGCCCCCTCAATGCACCATGGCCGTGTTTTCTTCCAGTGCGGACAGGTACTGTTACGGATGCTGGGTGTTCAACAGTGAACAAGACACAGAAATCCAAAAAGGAAGAAAAAATTAAAATGATGAGTGTTGTGCATGGAATTAAAGCAGTGTGATAGGATGGAGGTGTGGTGGTCAACAGAGGGCCCTCTGGGTCGGTGACGTTGGACCTGGCACCTGAATGACCAGAGGAGTGATGTGAAAACCTGGAGAAGCAGAGGGAAGAGGCCTTGAGGCGTCGGGGAGGATGGACTGTTCTCGGAACGGACGAGAGGGCTGGAGCCCAGAGGAAGTCGGGGTGAGAAGAATGTGTTCTAGAAGCAGGCGGGAGTGCGATCTCGTGGGGCTTTGTGATCCAGGTTGAAAGCTCAGATTTTCTGCCCTGTGAGATAGGAATCTTTGATCTCTCATTTGCTATTTTGTGTGTTACTTGGTTTATGATTTTGTAAAGGTCCCTCCAGCTACTGGGTAGAGATAGGACCATGGGGAGTGAACAGGTGTCGTGATCTGAAATTTGGACCGGCGTGGCGATGGCCAAGGTCAGAAGTGGACAGTTGTGGCCACATTTCATGGTAGATGCTGTTAGACTTGCCAGTGAAGTGGAGATGGGTTGGGGGGTGAGGGGTGTGGGGGGGTGGGGGACGCCCGAAAGAAAACAAGGAATCAAGGGTGACTTGGTGTTCTTGGCTTGAGCGCTAGGGTGAGTGGTTCTCCCATTGACTTAGGCACTTTCTCGTTGCTTTTAGCCCGGTGGTATTGTTTTAATTTCCTTCCTTCCTCTGCCCAGCTCTTTCTGGCAGCTGAAATATATATATAGCCGCAGCCTTATTGGATACATCTGTTTTGAGCGGGGGACAGAGGAACTTGTCTTTCATTTTGGTTCAGGGCCCTATTTTTCTTGTAACCTCCCTCCCTGCAGAAGTCTGTTCCTGCTGATGGAAATGACGTTGGGACCGAGAAGAGATCTCTTAAACCGAGTGCTCACTTCCTGGCATTTTTCCCCCTGTGGGGAGATGCTAAAGATGTCGCCGAGGTGGGGGGTGAAGTGATTATTTAATTGTGTGCAAATGAGAAGCAGTGCGCACTGCAGACAAAGGGCAAGGCTGGGCTTCTGTGAGAGCAACACCTGACAGGGTTCCATTTCCTGACTTTCGGGCCTAAATGAATTTCTACTTGACTAAAAATACCTCAAGAGCTAGGTGGCAGCTTAAAAAGCTTTCAGTAAATTTAAAACAGGTTTGCGTGCCTCTGATTATAGCAGAGGATGAGAAGTTAGTGGAGAATTTTCCACCACACATTTCGTTTTAACTCCTGGTTCTCCATCCTGCCTTGCACCCTATCTACTTTGATTCTTGGAGGGGGGAGTTGGGATGGTGGGTTGTATTTTTAAGTGTCTTTTTTCTTTTAACTTGTCGGTGGCCAGGGACCACATGGACTGTCTTTTAGGCTTAACAGGCATCTTGTTTAAGAAGAGACGATGTGGTAATGTGCTGGGGCCGAGCAGAGAGCAAATTCAGGGTGAACCGGCAACATCACATGCCTGGCTGGCTGTCTAAACACAAACACACTCCCAGGCTACGCACCTACTTATCTGCAAGCCTGCTTCGGAGTGTCTCCACCCTATTCCCTGTCCTCCTGCTCTAACCGCCATACTTCTAGATCATCCTAGAAGTCAGCACTTACTAACCCAATTCCAAGACTTTCTGTGCAGTATTGCACTGAATCCCCACAACAACCCCCTTGACAATTGATGGTGTTGGATTTTACCTGAGCTCCTGGGAAAGAGTAGGAGACTTCCCTGCACCCTTTTGTGTTCTGGAAGCCGGTGGACTGCAAAGCACCGCCCTTCTCCATAAGACTTAGAGACAGCACACAGATGCCCCCTGTGAAAAGACCAGACCCACGCCCTCCAAATTCCTTTAGGAGATTCTTTGCCTCATAAATGATTAGCTGAAACGCTGTCCTCGCTGATCATGCAGAACGAAATGCTTGCTGACCAGACTTTGCTTAGGCACCCCTCCTTCCCCCAGTGCCTCTGTGCTTTTGCCCACCCTCGGCCAGAGCCAGCAGGCTGCCCTTCCTAAGAACAGGCTCTCCTCATTTACCTGAGCCTCCCACCTTTCATCCTGCCTCCCCACACCCAGTTCGTTCTGGTCTTGTTTACTCTCCTCTGTAAGAGAAAAACCTAGTTTCTGAGGTGTTTGTAGATTTTGTGGTCAAAGCCTTCACCCCACGGCGAGTCCCCTGTCTTCTTACTGCAATAGTCCCTGTCCCCTCTCGCAATAACCCTTTCAAATAAAGTCTTTCCCTGCTGAGTCTAGGTCTGCTTCCTCTCTGGTAGTACCTGTTACGGTGATCTCCGTTTTGCAGAGGGGGAAGCTGGGCTTGGGGAGGTGGTAAGAGGCAGCATGGGCAGCTCTGCTCTCTCTGAACCCAGATCATTGGCACTTAACTGCTTCCCAAGGCTCTGTTTATGGCATTGGGACTTTACCTGAATTCTGTGTGTCCTCAGCATGCTTATTACCTAGTCGTCGATACAACATATCGAGGCACAGTTTGTGTGGCATCTGCGTTTCATAGCTCTGGGAGTAGAGAAGCTTGTGCAAGATCCCTGTGTTTTGTGTACCCGTGTACCATACTAGTAAAACTCAAAGAAGAAGAAAAATAATGAGGTCAGCAATGAAAACAGGCCTGCTCTGGAAGCTGAGCTTCCAGCTTGGATGTTGGCAAAGGTACCTGGCCTTGGAGAATGAGTGCGACGTGACGATGTGGGGGTGGCAGGACTCTCCCACGGGGGACTGTTGGGTACAAAAGTGGGGACGAGAAAGCCGGATGAGGGACCAATGGCCTTGCCTGCCTGGCTGCTAACTGCACCTCCTTCCCAGGCAGTGGGGAGCCACGGCAGGTCTTTAAGCAAGAGAATGTCGTGATGAAAATGGTGATGATAATGATGGTGATGATCATAGCCTGCTCCTTTGTGTTTTTATAGCTCCTCTCCCAAGGTGCCCTTCTCCAGAAAGCTGGCAGTGCTTCACAGATGTTATCTAATTAATCACCAGCGCTTCCCTGCTGAGGGAGGTGGGGGGTAGCTAATATCCCCATTTTTCAAGGGAGGAAAACGAGGCAGTGAGAAGCTCTCTGGTGGCCTAGTGAGACAGTGTCAGTCAGACTTGGGGAACACCCGACAGTAGAGTCCCTCCTTCTCTCTGCATGTCCCAGCACCCCCCAGCCCCCTTTGGGAAGTAGAGTCCCCCAGGATAGGCTGGTTGTGCTCGGAGAGGTCCTGCTGACATGAAGGATGGAGGAGTCGAAGGTGGGCATTGTTTAGCGGTGCTGGAGAGTGGACTAACAACTGGGCATTGGCTCAGGCCACATCTGGATTTGGGCTCTCCTTGGACTGTCGCTGTGCCCTTCCTCTGCTCCCACAGAAGTCTCTCCCAGGGTGTTTATCATCCTTCTCTGTATCCGTTGACTTTTCTGACCCATCTGTGTCCTCCTTGAGACAAGGGACCTACCTTTTATCATCTAACCTCAGTGCCTGATTCCTGTGCTTTGGCTTGACCCTTCACTCTGCCGTCCACTCGCTCAGGGTGAGTCGCGCCCCCTCTCCTAGCCTCCGTTTCCTCCTCTGCAAAATGATGGTAACAGTTACACCCACCTCACTGGGTCGCTGTGATGGTAGATGAAACGATGCACGTCACATGCTCAGCAACGCCTGGTACGTTACAAGCACTTACTACATTTAATGGATTATCAATGTTCTTATAGTTAGGCTTACAAATAAACATGCTGGATCACTGCCCTAAAGTAGCTCTTGGCAGAGATGTGCCGGCCTTAATGTGATTGACAGGCAACCAAAATGTTGGGTGGGAATACGGTTCTCTGAAATGAAATCATTTCTCTTTTTGATATCCATTATAATGTTAAAGAAAACATGCACTTTTAAAAAAAAATGTCTTGTTGGGCCTGATCATGCTTTTGCTCCAAGTTCCTAGGCCCCTCTGCCTCTCCATCCTGTATTTAGTAATCCATAAACAAGGTTTAAGCTGCTATTTAAAGCAACTCTGCTGTTAATCCTTTTGTAAGAGCAAATCCTATTGGAATATGAATAACCTTCCCCCCTCACAGGCCCCCAGCTCCTCCCTTTTGCTCCCATTATGTAGATTCAGTTTTTCTGATTTTATTGAAGTAGGGTCACCCATGGACGGAGAGTCAGATTCAGAGCTGGAAGATGAATAGAATTTTAAGAGTGTCTGGCCCTACATCCTCATTTGAAAGATGGGGGGATGGGGGCCTGGGGAGAGGGGCGCTTTACACAGCTGGACAGTGGCAAAGCCGAGGCTCAGCCTGTCTCCAACAGTGCTGTTTGGCCGTTCCATCCGTGGCTTTGTTTCTTTCAATTTGTCGTGTGTTTATTTTAATGTGTCAAGTGCTACTGTTTGTTTTTTCTTCCGTAAACACACTACTACATACTACTGTGTTACTACTACGAATAGTGATCACTTTGAGCTTACTGTATCCCAGGCACCGTTCCAAGTGCTTGCCATGAATTAGCTTTACATGCGTTCATTTGCCTCGAACACAGGGCTGTTGTGCTCCCTAGTCTGCTTTACAGATGGGGAAACTGAGGCACAAAGAGGTTAACTCCCTTGTCCAAGGTCACACAGTGATGACCAGCTCATTGATGACAGGTGCCTCTCTATGGTCTACATGCACCACCATAAAGTTTTATTTTTTGAATAGCCATATTTAGTACAAATGAGAGTTGGTTGAAGGAAAGACTAAGTTATTTTACGGGTGCTAGAGAAATGTGGCCAGCAGCATGAAACTGCCATGTGAACACTGGAGTTTGGAGACATTCCAGGGACCGAGGATGCATGAGATGCACGTGCAGCTTTACAGTCGGGTCTGTTCGGTGCCAGGTGGGTCCAGAGACAGACCAAATCCACGAAGGACCCTGCCTTCATGGAGTGTGCAGTCTGGGGAGACTGGCGGTGCAGAGAGGAAGCGAGTACGATTTTGCAGCTTGTGGGAGGTACCGAGTGAAAGCAGACAGAAGTGTGTGTGTGTGTGTGTGTGTGTATGTGAGAGAGAGAGAGAGAGAGAGAGAGAGAGATGGGGAGAGGGACAGAGCATCAGGGCTTTCTTTTACTAGGTTAATCTCTCTGTCACCCTCTAGCAAAAGGTGACACTTCAGAAGGGACACGCAGGTGAGACCTGCACAGGTTTTTCTCTTCCTCTGGTTGTATCTGTTCCCCATCATTTCCTCTTCAAGTGCAGAGAACTTTCCGGCCTGTGTTCTGGCAGCTCCTGACCCCTCAAGGACTCCACAGTAACCCGAAATCAGGAGTTTGTCCAGGTCTGATCTGGGAAAGGACGGCACTGCCTGACAACCCTCTGTCAGGTGCAGATTGATACGCTGCCCACGAGTGATTTATTTTTAGCTTCCTCCGTGAGAGGCAGCAAAGACACGGTCAGTTTATTATTAAACAGAACCATGTATTTATTGTGTCCTTACATATTGGTGATGTCACAGAGAAGTCAGATGGGTTTGGAGTGCCGATTTTTACTCAGACACAGAACTGCTTCCTGCCTCTAACTAACCAGTCAGAGATAAAAGAGGAGGGGGCCTACTTCTGGCCAGAGCCCTTCCCCAGGCAGGACTTGCAAAGTTGGATGTCTTCTGGGCAGGGCAGGCTGTGAGAGTGAGTGTGCCCACACCCATCTGAAGTAGACAGTCCAACTGGACATTTGGACCCTGTGTGGCTAGAATTGACTTTCCAGGGAAGGCCAGGCATCCAGGACTTGGACATACAGTCCTCCTGAATTTCAGATGTTGGCAACTAATTGAAACTTGTAAAAATGCTTTGCAGGCCAAAAATATACCTGAGAGTTAAAATATCTGACTGTTCTGTGACCTCTTTTCTGAGGACCCTGGAGAATCCGGCCCGGCCGGCTGAGAACGCTGAATTGGGGACAGAGCCTTTCGGAACTGGAAGAGGAAGACACTGGCAAATCAGCTATGTACCTGGGGCTAGTGGTACAAGGCCACCTCTTCCACTCTGACGTGCTTTCCTCCTGCTGTGCTGGGCCCACGGCTGGCCCGAGGGGGCGGCCTCCCGCTGCGTGAAGGGTGAATGAAGCCTCAGCCCTTGTCTCAGGCGGCTTGCCCATGAGCACAGACATTTACTGAGCACGTTGTCTGAGCTGGGGCCCTGTGCCAAGTTCTTTCCATACATTATTAGCTGAGGCGACCTTCAGAGTAGCCCCTGCAGGTGGGGCCCAGTGTTACCTCACCTTAGATTTGGGAACTGTGGGGCTTTAAGAGGTTAGGACACCGTTGAAGTGGAAAACTCACTCCAGAGCCTGAGACCCTGAAAGATAGGGCTCTCCCTGCGACAGAAGCCAGTTCTTAATTCAACTCTTCAAATTTAAATGTCCCTTCTGTTTAAATCACTCATCTTGTCATCACCACTCGGAGTCAATATTTGCTGTGCTGGGACCATATGTCAGGCACCCTTTTTGGCTCTGGGGGAACAGGGATGGGTAAAACACAGCCCTTGGCCACGGTTCGTCTTGAAGATCAGGGCCCAGAAGGAAGTCATTACAAGGTGCTTTTAATTCTGGTAATTGGTGATGATGGTGACAGCAGTGAGCTCGGGAAGGGGGGTGGTCCGCACATCTTTGGGAGGCCAGGCAGGGTTTCAAAGGAAAAGTCTGAGTTGAATGGATGGGGGAGGGTAAATAAAAATTCTTGGGGGCGAGGGGTTGGGGAGGGCATGAGGAGAAGGGGTTCCTGGCCGAGGGAGTGAAAGCAGGAACTTGGAGCCGCACTGCATTTCCTCGGTGGTTGTCCTGAACAACTGGTGGAGAAGGAACTGTCCCTTCACCTTGGTCTTCGCCGGTACCTTTCCCAACACCTCCCATGGAAAACCAGCTCTTCTTCCATCAAAACAAAAGTCTCTTCAGGTCCTTTGGCCATTTTTTCATCGGATTGTTTGTCTTCCTGGTGTGGAGTCGTGTGAGTTCTTTATATATTGTGGAGATCAAACCTTTGTCCGAGGTACCATTGGCAGATATGTTTTCCCATACGGTCGGTTCCCTTTTCATTTTGCTGATGTTTTCTTCAGCCGTGGGAGGTCGTGGGTGGGCAGGGCAGGGGGAGAGTAATGAGGGAAAAATGGGGACAACTGTAATTCAACAACAATAAAAAATAAAATAAAAATAAAAATTAATTAAAAAGTCTCTGCAGCCAGCTTGTGGGAAGCGAGCAGATGCGTGTCAGAGCAGGCAGGGAAAGATGCCATTGTTGTGGGAGACAGGTTTGAAGTTGTCCTCCGCCGTCAGAGCCTCTGAGTTCAAATCCTGCCTTTGCCGAGCACTGTGACTTCGAGTAGATTCTCCACTTCTCCAGGCCGCAGTTTCCTCACTTGAGAAATGGGGCTGAGCGAACTCCCTTTGGCGTGTCCAGGAGGGGAAGCACTAGAGTACCTTGCACAGGATCTTTTGTATAGTGAGTGCCCATAATGGGGACTGTTGCCATAATGGAGGGGTGTCCACATGACCCTCAGTGCCCCGGCCTGCTCACAGGTGCGCAGGTGTGTTCAGAGGCAGACTGGCTCCTCTGAAGTGTGTGGGGCTGCCGAGCTCACCCCCACGGGCTTATCCATTCATCGTCCATCAGTGGGCACTTAGGCTGTTTCTGCTTTTTGACTGTTGTGAATAATGAGACTGTTAGGAACATGGGTGTACACGTGTCTGTTCAGGTCTTTGCTTGCAGTCCTTTTAGGTATATATCCAGGAGTGGAATTGCGAGGATGTCTAGTAATTCTGTATGTAATTTTTCGAGGGACCACCGTACTCTCCTTCCATTTATAACTGGCACTTGCTTTTTAAATACAGGAGTACAAGCATGTGACAGGGAAACTCATCCATGAGAGAAAGATACAAACGAAGTAGAATTCCTTCTTCTTCCAGTGCCTCTTAAAAGAAGTCATTGCTAACAATTTCTTGTATATTCCCCGGGGGTAAATACCAACATTTCCAAGTGTGCCTCGAGAGTGGGTGTGTGAGTGTGTGCCTTTTTAGATGCAAATGTGTGTGTGTGTATCCTTCATTTCAAGGATGGGAAAATGGAGAGCCTGTACTTGGCTTCTAGCCAGCCCTTAGGAGAATGTGAGCTTTAGGAAAACAGGGACCCTGGTGCACAGATGCTTGCCCTCTACCAGCTGGCTACCCCAGGGCTTGCCCCTGGGACCTGCCACCACATCACAGGTCTGGCGTGGCTCCCTCCAGCTCCCACCCACCACACCCTGTCTAATTTCTCTCTAGCACCCTCCCTAGGAAAGGCTTGAATTTTCTTGAGGTAATAGTTTGCTCAGAAGCCCTGGGGCATCGCTGCGCAGACAGACTGGGCTGACTTACAGGGGTGTTCCATCAACCAGCCGGCCTCTGTGATTTAAAGCTGCCAGTCAGACGTTGCAGATGATGTTAGAAAATAGCCGTTTGGGCTGAGTTTTGGAGAAGCTGCTGCCAGATGGGGACTCTTGTGTTTTCTTCTATATATAGTTTTTATGGTGAGCTAACTGAAGTTTGCTCAGTTTATTTCAGGAGGTAACTCCCTGGAGCAGGCGCTGGTGGGTTGGGCTGCTTGCCCTGGGGGAGCGTTTGGAAGATTGCTAAGATTGCCCTCCCCAGAGGAAGATCCGCTGGCCTCTCACAACTGGTTCTGGGGGAGGAAGAGGTGTTCACCACTGCATTCTCCTCCGTTGCTGGCAGCAGTCAGGGACTTTGCAGTGGGCCTGCGACGGCGAAGTGGTTGTGATACAGCTGAGACAGGGTAGAGGTTTGGCAACTCCTTGGTTCTTGTCCCTGGTGGTAAATACTAAGTTTCTTGGAGTATTCTGTGCATGGAAACATAGGAACAAGAAAGTGGAGGGTGGAGGTGGGTTTTGATCCGAGGTTAATGGGACATTGTGTAAAGAGCTTGGATTTTGGAAGAAAAGCCAGTTGCAAATCCCAGCTCAGGCTTGACTAGTGCTGGACACGGAAGCAGTTATTTTGCTGTCTCTTAGCCTTAGTTTTCTCAGCTGGGAACTGGGGATACCTGCCTTACAGTGTCGTCATGAAGGCAAAAATGAGAACTAAAATGAGTTAAGGCCAATAAAGCACCTGGCACATAATAGTTGCTTAATAAACAGCAGTCATTATTGTTTTATTTGAAGGAAAGAAAGCCTTTAGCTCTGTCTTCCTAGAAATTACCTCAATTAGAAGGAAGCATTCTGTTAGAATACTAACTACGGTTTTAGGTTAAATCATGCAGGCTTGTGTTGAAAGGGCGGCCGTTTGGAAACTGGCCGCTCACTGGTGGTGACCTGGCAAAAGGAACCTGCAGATTTCCCTGCAGTGATCTGGCCTCTTTGAGAAAATCCAAATTGACATGATCAAGATCACAGAGCATATTGTTTAAGAGGTGATTGTATTAAAATAAGGGTTTTTTTGTTTTGTTTTGTTTTTGGACAAATTGTCTTGGGACAATTGAGCACCCATTTAGTATGGGAACCATAATCTCTCTCTCTCCCCCTCTCTCTCTCACACACACACACACATATTGTCCCTCAAACAGTGTGCCTACTAAGTGCTTGCTGACTTTCATTCATCCACTGATCACTCATTGAGTGTCAGCTGGATGCCATGCCTAGAGTGTACGTGCGTGACCCATTCTAATTCAGTTACGGAGGAAAGCGAAGGAGAAAAGGAACAATGGAAATGCTCTGGGTATCTTCTTTGTTCTTCTGAGTCTCAGTTTTTCTCTACGTGCTGTGAGCACAGCTGGATGTAGCAGTTTCTAGGTGCTTTGTCGCTCTTTGATTCCAGAGCTCAGCCGAGGTCAAGAATTCCTTTTCCTCGTCCTGAACCTGAGCACAATGATTTCTAACCCTTTGTCCCGCCTTCCCCTTCTAGCCAGGGAAGGTGGTTCCAGCATGAGCTGGAATGCTCAAATGCTCACAGCTTTCTGGCATCAAGTGGTTAAGCCAGAAATAAAAATGAGTCATGTCTGGGTTTTGGGGGCCCCCGATCGTTAGGGTTATCTTTGGAACAGGGAGCCATGAAGAAGACAACCTCATTGCATAGGGTCATAGCTTTCATCCCATGAAGGCAAAGAGTTCAGCCTTCCCAATGGGAATATATATGCTGGGGGTCGGGGACAATGACCCAACCAAGTGGTTTTCCAAGTCCTTCTCCAGGGGGTAGAACAGGCTGACTCTCCCGCATGCAGGATTTGAAACTTGGTGCCTGCTCTGTGAGGTTAACAAGCATCTTTACCTCCCCGGACCTGTGTTTTCCTACAATTGTTGTCCGGAGAGTGACCAGTTTGTCCTACTTTGGGATGTCCCTAATTTTAACCCTCAACACCCATGTCTTCAATCCCTGGCCAGTTGTGGTGGTGGCCCCATTAGTTTCGAGGCTGAAATAGGCCGGAGCACGGAGCACACAGTAGGTGTCAGTAAATGGGAGCTTGCAGGAAGCAGTATGTACAGACTGGTTTTGTGTGTGTGTGTTGGCGTGGGGTTGCTAGTTTTCATTTTCAACCTAGAAATGCCTGTAGCGTCTCCCTAAGCCCTGGAACTCAGAGTTGCCAGTCGACATTTGTCTAACCTAGATCGAGTTTTTGTCTTGTTTTAAGACAGAAGAAAGATACTTTATCAGACTTTAATATGCTGCAACATACCATAACTTGATGTTTTTTGTTGTCTGTAACAATGATGAGGATTGAATAATTTGTAAGGGTCGGTAGGTAGTAGTGACCTATGACTCGGACTGTCTGGGATGTGTTGAGTCCCAAAAGTGAGAAATAGAAATTACTTGAAACGCACTTTGAAAATCTTCAGCGTGTTGGTTCACTGAGTTAGTTTTCAGATGGACGTTTGGATCTGATTATGGAAAGCCAGGTATGTAAATATGATCTGGAAGTGGCACAGAAAGCTGGCTTTTAGTGAAGCGGCACGTCACTCCACGCGAAACCTTGTCCGTGGTTCCCTGATGCCGTTCGGAGTTGACTCACAGACTCCTTCCTGGGTCCCGCAGGGACTCCCTGCCCCAGCCTCTGCGGCACCCCTTGTGCCGCATTGCCTGGCACTCACCCCTCCACATCCTCGGTTGAGGCTTTCTCTCTTTGCTTCTTGAAAACCATGTGTGGTTTCCCACCTCAGAGCCTTCATTAATGCTGTTCCTTCGGCCTAAAATGCTCATATCCCCTCTCTCATCTCGGACAAGTTGATTGTGGCCCTTTCTTTGAAGCCCAGTTTAATGCTCACTTCCTGAAGGAATCTCCGGCCCCTCTCCCAGGGTGGAGTCCCTCTGTTTCGAGTCCTCCCTCGTCCTCTTCTTTGGCAGCTTTCATCTCAGATGTGACTAAATCACTGATTTGTCATCAGTTGATACCTGATCATTGAATCGATTCCGCCCCCCCGCTCTGTCGTCTTAGACTTTCTGTGTTCATCGAAAAGGCGACAGTTGTCAAGTTTTACGGGCATTGCGAGAGGCTGTAGAACAGAGTGTGCAAGAGCAGAGCATCTGGAGGCAGATCTCTTGAATTCGGGCAAGTTCTGGCTCTGACACTTTGGAGCTGAGTGACTGTGGGCATGCTGCATAACCTTTCTGGGCCCAGTTCCCTCGTCTGGGAAATGGGGGCTAAACATTTTATAGAGGATGAAGTGAGTTAATCCATGTCAGTGGCTTCGAATAGTGCCGGGCACGTAGTGTACATGGATGCCGGTTGTCACTAGTTCTACTACTAGTAGCGGTTGTCTTGAGAGATCGTGGCCAGGTTGCTTACAGAAGTGTTGAAGGAGAGAACGTTCATTGTTTGTGCCACATTGTGACGCTGTTTGTTTCGCCGCTTCTGAGATCATAGAAGAGTTGTTTAAAGCCTCAGTCTCCTCATCTATGAAATGGGGTCAGCACTACCTACTCCACATCACCTGTTCACAGGGTTGGTGTGAGCGTTCAAAAAAGATGGGGCTGTAGACAGCCAACCCCTGGTTGAGTCACACAGCAGGTGCTTGATGAAATTTAGTGGTCCAAGCACCATGGGAACCACATCAGCAGCTCCTCACACCCCACAAACAGGGGCTCCTGAGCTGTGCCTGGCATCTGGGGAGCTGGGCTGTAAATCCAGGCTCCACAATAGCTTTTCCGGAAGCAGTCCGGGTCTCTGAGATTTAAAACAAAACAAAATGTGCCCTGGCTGATGTCGCTCGGTGGATTTAGTGCCAGCCTGCTAACCAAAGGGTCGCCGGTTCAATTCCTAGTCAGGGCATATGCCTAGGCTGCAGGCCAGGTCCCCAGTAGAGGGTGCACAAGAGGCAACCACACACTGATGTTTCTCCCTCCCTTCCCTTCTCTCTAAAAATAAGTAAGTCTTAAAAAAGACAAAACAAAATGGAAAATGATAGTGAATGGTTCAGGGTCTTGGTTTTATATGGCAACTTACGAGATGGCAGGACAAGTCACTGGAGAATGTGTTGCTAACAGACATAATGAATACAGCTATGATTAGGTATTATCAGTTCTCAAATGGCTCATAGTGCATTGAGTATGAGTGAGGTCAAGAGCACGTTAGGAACAGATGTTTAGGTATGTTACAGCCTTGTAGCTCACACGTTTTTAAAAGAAAATACTTATTTGATGATTGTAAGAACCAGACATTATTCCAAGTGCTCTACATATCTTAATTCAACCAACCCTGAAAAGCAGCCTGGGAGGTAGGTATTATTATTATCCCTATTTCACATATGAGGAAACTGAGGCACCAAGCTGGTAAGTAACTTGCTCAAGGTCAGGCAGAGCAATTGACCGAGCCAGCATTTGAGCACAGGTAGTCTGATGCAAGAGTCCATGTTCTCAGCCACTGCTCCGTGCTGAAGTCATATGGAAGAATGTAAGGAACGGAAGGAGTGCGAAATACACACCTTCTCCTTGAATGATCCAGACCAGCTGTCCTTGGTCCTGAATTCTATAGGCTTCTCCGTTAATGGAACTTGTCTACTGGAGTCTGTAAAACTGGCATTGGGAGGGTTTAAGCCCTCGAACTGAAGGGAGCTATACAGTCTCTTGTCTTCATCATTGACATCATGCCCACGCCCCGTTCACATCCTCTCCCCAAAATAATTTTCTTTTACTTGGGTAAAATGTGCAAGTAGTTTACCATACCTGCTGAAAGCAGGGTCTTAATTAGCTGTAATTTTTGAAGTCTGCAGCTGTAAACTGTGCTGAAAAGATTGAAAAGATTAGTGCACTAGTAATAAGATAATTGTCCCTGAGAAATGCTGTTAGCGTGTAAACACATTTAGCGTGTGAAATCAGAACAACTGTAATATTTCCCCCTTTTGGTGTTTAAAGATGCTCCTGCATGAATAATTATAACCAAATGCAAAGTGCAGAAATGGAACACTGCCTGCTTTTCCTTTCCTCCTTTCTTGATTCTAGCACGGCTCAGAAATAAAGGTCTGCCTGGCGAACGCTCTCCTGAAGTGGCTTTCCGTCCCCCAGCAGCCATTTGGAATTAGTACCAGGAGCGGGGCCACTCAGGGGGAACTCCCCCACGTGGGGGATGTTAGGCAGACAAAATCCACAGATCCCACTGTAGCTTCTTAGGAGAGCTTTGGATGCATGTGTGTACATACGTGTGTGCACTCACACACTCACGAGATCTGAAAAGATGGTCATGGCTACACACAGCAGAAGCAGTTCACCTCCATCCACTTTCTTAGACCTACAAAGCTGCCGTAAAGTATGCTGCACTTGCCACCGCTCTGTGGGACCGATCTTGTTTCTGTTGCTTTTGTATCTTTGGATAATTGGGAAGTTACTTTCGTTTTATGATGTCCATAGTTGAACAGATAAACCATAGTTTGTCAGCTATGCTACATAGTTCAGAAAGGCCAACCTCTACTTTGTCTACTGATTGACATTGACCAGTCAGTAGATTGAACTCGTCTTCTTCTGCCATCTTTCATTCCCAAGGCTCATCTTTGAGGTAAGGACTTGACTTGTAGTCAAGCGAACATCCTACAATTCATAAGTTGGCTGGGTTTGGAACACGCGTACCTCTTAGCTTCCAACCCAACCTGACTTGAGGGTCGATTGACTTGGCTTCAACAAGAATTTTCTGAGTGCTGCTTGTGAGGCAGTGTCAGGACTCATTAAGCATAAAAACGAAGGACATGGGCCTGGGCCTTGGGAAGGCAGGACATGTTGTCAAAATAGTATATAGCAAGGAGTGAGCACACAGGACCCCAGCCCCTACCCATGGGCACAGACTCTGCTCCTGACCCAGTGTTCCTGGGTGTGTGTTCATACACCCTTCTTGAGTCAAATAGTCCTTGGTTGTGTAGCCAGGTTTGCTTTACCTCCTATACTCCTGTCCAACCCCAGGGCCTCCACTGAGAGTGTCAGGACTTGATAAACCAGAGGCTGCGAACTCCAGTGCCCACAGCTGCCACACAGGCAGCCTTAGAGAGGGAAGCATGTGGGGGAGGGGGATGGGAGCCGTGAGAAGCTGGAGGTACATGCCCCTTCTAAGAGGGACTGCTACTCCCAGGTCCAGACAGCCAGTGCCTTATGGAAGTGATGGATTTGTGTGGCCATTTCTTCAGATTTTCCAAGAAATGCCAGCACTTTGCAGTTTTACGTGAAACCTCTTGAACTTTAAGTGTTGGCATTGTACGTAGCGTTTTTTTAAAACATGACACAGGCTGCTAAATAAAACATAGCTGAATATGGCCCCAATGTGTTGCTTGCTACCTGTGCGATAAACCCTTAAAGATGGTATTCTCCAAGTGCCTGCTCAACAGGGGCTGCTGTGGGCCATTGCCGTTGATTCCCGCCACATCAGGCATCAACTTGCACTGCAAACCGTCACTTGCATCTTGCTTCTCCGGTCCTTTCTCATGCTGCCCTGCCCCCTCCAGACAGATGTCTCAATGAAGTTCCTGGGAAGGGAGCACTTACTATCCTGAATAGATCCTACAGTTGTGCCAAGCACGTCACGTGTGGGAATGAGTTTCCCTACCCCGCACCCCAGTGCAGAACAGCTTAAACATGAAAGGGGATCATTGTAGCATCTGGGTCAGCAAGCAGCACTGAGCACAGTGGCCCTCTCCTAGGTGCTGATTATCAGCTTGCTTGGGGATCTCAGGCTCTTGCTGACCTTGGCACAGGGTCTGGCGGATTTGGCTTTCTGGGTGTAGAATGGGTCATTTTAGAAACAAAGCCATTGAGACCGAGTTGAGGAGAGTCCTCTATTCATTGATGAAAGGAGCCCATTGTACAAAATCCATGCGCCCCGCCGGACCCCTCTTCCTCTGGCCCCCTCCTCCGCCCTTTTCCCCAGCTGGGGCTTTGTCAGTGGCCCACAGGATGCTCTATCCCAGGCTGTGCTTTCTTCCCATCTTCCTGTCTCTGCAGCTTTGGGGCTGCCCTTTGAAGAAGGAAAGCTGGGCCTGTCGGCCCTGTGCACGTTCTCGGCTCCTCGGGCCAAGTCTGTTGTCATGGATGATGAGAGTGCTTCCTTCCGGGAGGGCTCGGAACAAACAGCCAGTTCACAGGCAGCTGCACGGGGTGGCTGTGCAGGAAGTGAGAAGAGAGCGGGCACTAATAAGGTCTTCCTGTTCTGCCCTCTGCACTGGAGCCTCCCCAGCTGCCAAGAAGTCAAGACTGTTGCACTCCAGGTAGAGACTCCTGAATGAATAAACTGCAGTGCCCAACTCTCTGATAGATTATTAAGGCTTTTCTGTTTCTTCTCTCAAGTCACAGCGTCCTCAACTTTTGTGTCTTGGGACTGGGGCCGGGGGTGGAGTCATGTTGAATAAGCTGCCCGGTGGGTAAAATGGTACCTTCCTTTGGGGATAGTGATGGAGTATGGCAGTTAAGAGATGGGCAGGGCAGGGCAGGGGCTGTGGTCAAGAGGAGCGTGTGTGCCTACCGCGAGGGGGTAGCAGCTGCCCCGCTCCAGCTGCGGCCATGTCAGCCAGACATGCCCACTTATCCGGGTCTTCTGACTTGTAAAGAAAAGTCAGAAATCTGGATATTGTGAAACCACCCAATTTTTGAAAATGTTGGTAACAAGTGAAAAAATAAAAAGTACTGTGCACCATGTAGGCCAGACCATACCACATGCAAGCATTTGGGTTATGTTTTTAAAATAAAACTAATATGAGAATATTAAGGTTAAGTGGGCCTGGCTCTGTGGATTTTGAGCAAGTCTTGTAACCTTTAAGAGCCTCAGTTTCCTCCTTTGTAAATTAGGAACAATCCTACATGGTATCTGTAGTCTAGAAATAGGCAAATACATAATGTCATCAAGCGCATCCCCCAGTGGGGAAAGCATAAAATAAATTTATCTGTGTTTCCAGACTTTATGGTCATCCCGCAGTAGCCACCCCATGAGGATGGAATGAGGATTTATTGAAATAATGCACGTAAATTGCTAGGGAGGGCGCCTCATAGGGGCCTCAATGATAGCTATCATCATGGCCATTGTCATTGATGTCGTCATTATCATTATCACTGTCGTTATCATCCAGTTATCACTAAGAAATACAGGAGAAGGACGGGGAAGCAGGAAGGAGGCGCTGAGTGTCTCTGCTCTGAAACCTCCTGACTTTGACCCTGACTCGCATTATAGGAAGCTTTTGCCTCTCAGTCCCCTGCAAGCTGCCCCGCTGACCATTCTCTCCCAGCCTGTGCCAAGGCACAGCCGGGAGCTGGGATGTGCCCTCTGTAAGCGCTGCACAGCTCCCTCTCCATCACCCTGTGCTCCAGATCCTGGGCTCGGTTTCCTCCCTGCCTTGAATCAGCAGTTGTGTGTGTGGCCTCTTGGAAACACTCCAGACGTGAAGCACTGCTGAATCACAGTTTTCCCGGAGCTGGGATCTGCTCTGTTTTGAACAAAAGGTGTCCTGGTTGGAGGCTCTTGTGAGAGAGCTGAAGAAGAGAAAATAAAGGAAGAGGGGGAGGGAATAGAAATTTATTTTGGCAAAAGGGACAAACCCAGGATTTTATATCAAGAAACTTGGATTCTAGACTGGTTTCGATATAAACTGCATGTAGCCCTTAGCAAATTTACTTCCCATCTTGGATCTCATTTACCTCACCAGAAAATGATGGGTTTGGTTCAGGGCAGGGATGAAAATAAGTTTCTTGTAGGAATACCAAATCTATCGGTAAATGTCTGCTCATAGGACCATATTGAGAATCTGAGGCCAACTAATTGCTTAGTAATACCTACCTGGGGCACCATACAGGGAGGTCACTGCTCACCTACCCTTCACTTCCAAGTTTACTTCTGGCTTTCGCAATCTTAGATTTGGGGAGTCAAAGCTGAACCATTTCCTCGGGGAACAGAAAATCCACCCGGCAGTCCCCGAAGCTGTAGAACAGAGTATAATGTCTTTGGACTCCAGGCGGTGTCTACAGGACACTTGGCAGTACTGGTTCCAGCTGGGCCACCTGCCATCTTGGTGACCATGGCAAGTGAGAACAAACTTGGTAGGTGCCGAGGCCTGTGCCTGGGAAGAGCTAACTATTGGGCTGAGCTGGAGACACGGCTTCTGTTCCAAGCTTCAGGGAGGCATGCGTGTCCAAATGGAGCCCAGGGAGCCCTGGACGGTTCTACCAGGACCTCTTGCCTGGCTATGTGGGGTGGAGGCTGCATTTCACTGTTGTTGTTTTCTGTGTTGGCACGCGGCATGTCTTGTTTCTGGTCTGGAATGCCTTTGAGCTGTGAAAGCAGGGCACTGTAAAGTGATAGCGATTGTTCTCCAGGATCAGCTGTGGCTTGCCCACTCGGTGCCAGGACTGAGCGAGGCTCTGACATAACATCCCAGTCCGTCTTCACAGGGACCCCGTGAGATGGTTATTACCATTGTAACGAGTTCAGTAATTAATCTGAAGACTCGCAGCAGGGAAATGGGAAGATCTCTCTGTTCATTGGAAGCACGAGCTCTCATTCATAAGGCTTCCTCGTGATAACTGCTTATGGAACCGTGAACTATGGTTTTAGTGATTCGAGTCAAGATGTGGTTGTACCTTTGGGAAGCAGAACAACTTAGTGGCTCACTAGTGCAGCCTCAGGAGCTGCGCTTCCCTGGTCCAAATCCTGGCTTTGCCGCAAATTGACTTCGGTTGCACTGTCTGTAAAGTGGGGCTGTTGGTACCTGCATCCTAGAGTTGTTGTGAGGTTTAGGTGAGATCTTATGCCCACTTACAATAATGTCTTGCTTGCGGTGGGAACCCATTGTTAGCTACTATTCGGATTACTGTCAATATCGACCAGCCACGTGACCCTACGTAAATTGCTCAAATGCTGGGGTGACGAGCCCAGTCTGCTTGCAGTGGCCAGGCAGCAGCCATGGGGCCGGGAGCTTTGTTGTCTTTCAGGAACGCATGTCCAGTGTTGCTAAATCTTCCATTTTTAGAAAGGGAAATGAGAAATCTGCACTTGGATGTGAAGTATCCTGGTTTTAAAACATTGGCAGCAATTTCATCAATATTACAGGCCCCCCAAAAAACAACAACCCAGTGTATGAATCATCCACAGGCCACCACCAGTTGGCCAGCCTGTCTTAACTTTCATATCTCAAGCCTCTAATCTTCCAGGTGGGTACATTCAAAAGCTTGTCATCCCGAGAATTATAATTATGTGTACTCTGTGAAGAATTGCAAAGTCTGTTGAGGTGCCCACAGAACAAAGTGTTATATACAACATTTGGTAATTGTTGCTCTCAGAGATACGCACACCAAGTGGAAGGAGCATTAGAATAATTTCTGAGTCTCCGTATGTCTGTGGTTTCTCCTGTCTTCAAGGCTGTGGGTGGTTAACCAACTCCAAGGGCCGGAGCTTCCGCTTGAGATTCTGTTGCTCAGGTCTGGCTCCTGGACTAAGAAATGTGGAGCGAATGCAGAAAGGCAAAGATTCCTATAAACTTTTTTTTTTAATATAATAGAAACAGACAGACAGACAGACAGAATGTGGAAAATCCACCCAGTTTTATGGGCCTAACCGTATCTGCCACCATCCATCTAAAGTAATGAGAACCCCCCCCCCAGACGTCTCAGTGGGGTTTCTGTTTTCTCCCCTGAGCCCTGTGTGGAGGTGAGTTTGCGTTTCCCAACAAGGCCGGTGCTGTGTGAGTCTGGCCTGCATTCACATTCCGAATGCAGCCTTTCTTTGAGAACAAGAGGAGTTCTGTGTCTTTGGCATCCCTCCCTCATCGCCCAATGCCACCCGCCCTGCACGTGCCCTGCTTCATCTCAGGACCCACTGGCAGAAGGAGATAAGCTCGCTGTGAAATTCCACAGGGACATCTAGAGACAGAGCCCCGTTGTGTGAGCACCTCAGTTGCTGGGACTAGATCTGGAGAAGGAGTTGAGAAGGGTTGTACATCCTGGGTCGGGAACGCGCGAAGAAGGCGGGTGGTGACAGGGTTGCTGGGGAGGGATGGATTTCTTCGACATGATAGTGGGGAGAAAGGCAGGGGCAGGAGACACCTGGCGCCCTGCTGTAGACTGAAGTGCTAACACCCAATACGATGGTGTTAGGAGATGGGGCCTTTGGGAGGTGATGGGATCCCGAGGGTAGAGCTGTGGGGAACGTGATTTGTGCCTCTCTAGAAAACACCCTGGAGAACTCCCTCACCCATTCCACTAGGTGAGGACACAGCAAGAAGTTGGCCCCTTGTGAACCAGAATGCGCCTCGATTTTGGACTCTCTAGCCTCCAGAATGGTGAGATAGACATTTCTGTTGTTTATAAGCCACCCAGTCTACGGTATTCTGTTAGAGCAGCCTGAACCGAGAGACACACCCATCATGGAAATTTCTCGGGGTCGCAGCAGGTGAGCACCAGAGTTCCCTGCGTGCATCACACACTTGGTGCCTGGCTTGGGTATTAGAGGTTGGGGTCCTGTTCTCGGTTTCTCACTGGCCATCTTTGTCACCTTGGATGCTTTCAGTCTTGTGTTATTCATGATATAGTGCCAGGGTTCTTGGGTCCCGGTATACCTAAGACTTCCCCATGGGTGTTTAATAAAAAAGCAGATTCTTTGGACACATGCCCAGCAGTCCTGAGTCTATAAGTTCGTGCTTTAGAATCACCAGGACTTTGGTTAAGGAGACCAGTTCCTGGCAACTTAGAAACCTGAGCACCAGTCCTGGCTCCCTCCCATATCTGCCCTGTGTTTTTGAGCAAATTATCCTCGCTGAGCATCGGTTATCTGATCTGTAAAATGGGGAGTGTGATACCTCGCTTGGCTGGGTTGCAAGTATGCCGTGTGCTTGGCACAAAGTAAGCATTCAAAATGGAGCAGCTAAGTTCACCCCTCTCGCTGCTGTCCAGGGGAGTTGGTTTAGCTTGTGTCCGCAGCGCCTGTGGTTGAGTAAGTTTGATGGGTAGAGGGATAGGTCTGAGCCTCCTTAAGCCTGGAAGACATAAACAAAGGGGCGATTATTTTTCAGCCTTTAACCGTGTTCCAGACATTTTAAGTACCTGGTTTAACCGTGTATGTTCGCGACAACCTGTGAGGCCAGAGCTATCCCGTCGTCAACAGGGGGTGATCGTCTATCTGGATTTGCGAGAGGCAGCCTACGTTTACACTGGTTAAGCTGGCGTATTTCTTACTATTGCCCTTTTTTACTCACAAAAAGGTCCCAGACAAACTCAGTACGGTCCCACCCATTTGCATTGTGTCAATGAGAAGAGTGAAGCTCACAGAGGCTAAGAAATGTGTCCAAGGTTGAAAGTCTACTAAGTGGCCGTTACCTGCTGAACTGCCAACCCCCAGCACCTTAGAACATGACTGCATTTGGAGATAGGGCCTCTTAAGGAGGCGATGAAGTTCAGTGAAGCCTTTAGGGTGGGCCCTAATGCAGCCTGACTGGTGTCCTGACAAGAAGAGGAAATTTGGACACACAGAGCCCCCAGGGGTGCTCGTGCACAGTGGGAAGACAATGGGAGGACACTGGGAAGACCGTCATCCAAAAGCTGAGGACAGAGCCCACAGAAAAAAACAACCCTGCTGTCACCTTGATCTGGGACTTGCAGCCTCCAGAACTGTGAGAAAATAAACTTCTGTTGTATGAGCCACAGACTCCATCCCTGGTTTTCTGCTGTGGCAGCCTGAGTAAATTAATCTAGTGGTTGCCCAGGATTTAAACCGAGGGCTGCCGCTGCAAACCTGCACCCTCTCCCACTGAGTGTTCCTTCTTTGCCCTGTGCCAGGCCCTTCGTCCAAGTGACAGTGTCCATTTAGGTCTCAGGCATGCCATCAAACTCAGCTTCCAGTCGTAGTCACCAGTGAGCCCATTTCTCCAGCGGGCAGGGGTGCTGTTGGGGAGTTTTTGTTCCTGTCGGTCTCAGACTCCACGAAGAGTTCGTTGCACTTCCTGAGGCGCCGGTGTCTGGGGGTGACTCAGAGTGAGGCAGTCACCGATCAGACAGCTCACGGGGAGAAAGTGCCATGCAGCCTTCGGAGGTGTCCTCCTGGGTGTGTCGGTGCACAGGTGGTACCTTCGGGGCCCATAGTCCACCTGCTGCCTTGATAGGCTCCAGGGGGAAGTTTGGCTCTGAAGGCTTGAGTCACAGGATTGTCACCTCTACACCAAAGTCATCGCTTAACGCCCAAGAGTAAATGCTGTCTTCAAAGCAGAGGAAGGGAACGCCCCTTCCAACTGCTGAGGCTTAGCTCAGGGCTCAGCACCGACCAGGACAGACAGAAATATTTGATGCATGCCTGGAATGACAATGAACGAATTCCTCCTCCTCTTCTCTCTACTTTCCTGTGAAAGCTTAATTGCTTATTAAAATTAGGCCTTTGGCCTGGGTGGGCTCGAAAACATTAGAGCCTGGCATCCTGGTCTTACAAACAAGACTTGCAAGGTGAAAACAAGGTTCATTCCTCCAGGACCTGTAATCAGGCTCCCGCCTCTTATTTAAATGGTTGGCTTTGGGAATAGAAGTGTACACAGAGTCACTTTAAACTCATGTCTGTCTCCCTTGCGGTGCCCGCCAGGCACAGTGATAGCTGCTGACTTGGAACTCAGTGAATGTGTGTGGTTGGACGTGGCTAACTCTACCCAGTTCCCTGTTGTGGCAAAACGACGTGAGTTTTGTTTTTAGTCATGACACGTGTCCTCATTTCCATCAGCCATGTCCACTCCCTTTAAAAAAAGACACATGCTAAAAAAGGATTCTGGTAGTTATTACGGTGGAACCTTTTATTTGCTGTAAGTATTCTTCCTTTTTGGTAAACAGTATCCAGGTTGCAAGATTACTGTGTCTGAGGTGGGCCTGCATCTTTAAATCAAACGGCTGTGAAGTAACAGAGCATACGTTTCTTAAGGGCAGGGCACTGGGACTGAGTCCAGGCGTCAGCACTATCTGTGTAACCTAGGACAGGTTACTTGTCTCTACATGGGAACAGTGGTAGTGTCTTCCTCATTGGATTGTTGTACGGGGTAAATGGAATGATAAATCTGTAGAGGTTGAGCTCGCGCCTGGAACATGGTCAGAACTTAATGAGTTATTAGTTGTTACTTAATTATTACCTTAGTAAGTTACTAATTACTACTAGTTTTCATGAATATTCTTAACCTTGGTCAAGAAATATGCCCATGGGAGAAAGTGTAGAATAAACCAGCGGAAGGAAAACTATCACAGGGCAAGAGGATTCTGTGTGATTATTTCCATTAGTGTTGTTGTAATGGCATCTAAATAACTTCAGAAAGACTCGTGCATTTGGCAAAGAGGGCTGAAGGCTAACTCATAGGTAGCACTAGATCCTGATGGTCACGTATTCCTTTGCTTGGCGTAATGTACACCTTACATGGAGCTTGGTACAGGGTAGGTTCTCAATAAATCGTATCTGTTAGTTATTGTTATTTTAGGTCCCTGGGATATATTTGCAGTCTTAGGGAGAGATGTATCTTTTGTTTCCAAGGCTGGAGTTTTTTATGGCAAGTTGTGGTTTTATCATGATCAGTCTTTGGAAAACATATCAGTTGGGTACTGCCACAACGGTGCCTTACATCTCCGAGGCATACCTCAGAGACACTGCGGGTTTGGCTCCAGACCACTGCAGTATGGATTTTGGGGTTTCCCAGTACACATCTTTGGGTTTCCCAGTGCATATGAGAGTTATGTTTACGTTTTACTGTTGTCTATAAAGTGTGCAATAGCATGTTTAAAAAACAATGTACAGAGCTTAATTAAAAATACCTTATTGGTAAAAACTTGTTAACCATCACCTGAGCCTTCAGCAAGTTGTCATCTTTTTGCTGGGGGAGAATCTTACCTTCAATTTGTAAAAACACAGTATCTGTTAAGCCCAATAAAATGAGGCTCTTCCTGTATAACAGATCACCCCTAAACTCAAGGGATTGAAATAAATATACAGGGTGAGGCAAAAGTAGGCTTACAGTTTGTCTGAAGGTTGGCCGTGGGTGGCTGATGTAGACTGGGCTTGGATTCAAGCTGTAGGCTGGGTGCAGGTCTGTTCCATGTGTCTCCATCTTCCTTGGAACAGCAGGCTACCTGGGGCATGTTCTTGTGCTGAAGGCAAAAGCACCAGAGGTCATGCTCGATCTCACAAGTGCATTTCAAGCTGCCGCTTATGCCATATCTGCTAACCTCCCTTTGGACAAAGCAAGTCAGACGGGCAAGGCGGAGGATGAGGAAGCAAGCTCTACAAAAAAATGCAAAACCGCATGACCGTAGGGAATGGATATAAGGAGTGGTGGAGAATGAGGACCATGAATTCAGTCTACCTAGTTCTCTGTTCGACTTCTCTAATTTAGTCATTGCAATACCTGCTATGAAAGGGCTTTCCTTGCTTTAGGTGCTTCCCTGGTTCCTGTTACCTCATTAAGATTCTAGAAGCACTCAGCAGCATCCGAGCACATTGCAAATTCCCCTTTGTTCTAGAGGAGCCTTTCCTCTGACAGACAGGAATTTACTCTACTGTAAAGCAAAGAATCCCGGTTTAGACAGACAGGATGGATTAGGCCGACAGCATCATTGACCCGGTTCCACTTCGTTAGCCTTTCCAATTAAGGAAGATGTTGCTGAAAGTGAGACCTCGCAGATAAGTAGTCATACCTTAAGGATCCTCTGGATCGAGGCTCTGCAGGGAGAGTCCTATATTTCAGATGTGCACAGAGAGAGGGGAGCAAAATTCTGTTGGCAAGTGAATCCTAATGTTAATAACTGGCCACTTGTGAGTACTTTATCTTCTTGGCTAGGAAGTTAACATGCTAAATAGATAGCATTTGTGCTTTTGTCTTCCAGAAGCATTTTAATGAATATTGGACCCCTGACCATGCACCCATAGGGTCTCTGATCTTGGAACATCAAGTAAAGAGTTGGTACCTTACTGTATCCAGGGATGAGCTCTCGGTTTTGTCAAAACAGTTGACAGAAGATTTCCTGTGGTTTCCCAAGGAAGGTCTTTTCCAGTGAAGTTGTTCTTAGGGGCTCACGATGGCGTTTTCCCCTCGTCACCCCCTCGGGATTCTGAGCAATGAAGCATAGGCCCAAACAATGGCCAAATGGGCTGTGAAGTACAACTTAATTAATCTGGGCACACACCCAACACCCCAGTGCAGTGCTTTGCAAGGATGTGGCTTTGAGAAAGAGGCAAAGGTTTGAGTCTCCGATGCAGCTTCTTATCTTTCAATCAAAATCTCGTTGGTGGGATCTGAATGGAGAGAGACAGACATACACAGACTTCTCTGAGCTGAAGAGCAGACGTGGCATGCTCTCTCTCACTAAGCAGCACGCCTACAATCTGACTCATGCTGCCTGTCACACACTGGGAGGAGGGCCTTGCCTCCTGAAGGCAAAAATGGGCCCTGCCCAGTGTGCTTGCTTAACATGGGGAAGCTGGGAGCATAACTCTCCCTGGGTACCAGGGATCAAGGGGCTGGCTGCAGGGGCTCTGTGAAGGACAGCTATACCAGTGAGCCTGCTCACTTGAAAAAAGTGGCTCAGTGAAGGTTCTCACCCATCACAGCTGCTACTTCTTCCCCATTGGGAAAGAGCTAGTCAGGGACAGAAGTATTCCTTCCAAGACTCTTCCAGTTCCCCCAAGGCTGCAATGTGGGGAGAGTGGGAGAAATGTTCCCCTCAATATTTTCCTGGGGTATGAGAAGGATTCAGTGCCTGGGTGGAATGTGGAAATTGGAGTGAGATGTTTCTCTTGCCAATTTCACCATTGAAGAAATGCTGGCATTTAGACTCAGAAGTGGGACTGGGGGAGAGGAATCCCCCATCTTGAAAAGTCAGAACTGACCAGAGCTCAAAATGCCCCTGGGTTTGTGGCTCTTACGCTCATCAGAATTATTATGAATAGGCATCATCATAAAGAGACCACCGTTCACCTAGGGTAGGGGTTCAAAATGTTTCAATTTTTCTGCTAGTGCTTTTTTTTGGTTGTGATCAGAACACTTAACATGAGGCTTAGCCTGTTGACAAAATTGTAAGTGCACAAAACGTATTGTTGACTATAGGTACGCTGTTGCACAGCGGTTTTCTAGAGCTCATTCGTCTTGCTCAGCTGAAAGTTCACGCTCCTTGAAGAGCAACTCCCAATTCCCTATTCCCTCCCCCTCCCGCCAAGCCCCCGGCAACCATCGTTCCACTCTCTGTTTCTGTGAGTTTGACTATTTTAGATTCTGCGGGTACGTGGAATACTATCTGCACTCCGTGTCCTTTGTAGCCATGTTTACAATAACCAAGATATGTAAACAACCTAAATGTCCATTGATGGATGATGGGAGAAAATGTGGTATGTGCATATAATGGAATAATACTCAGCCTTGAAAAAGAAGGAAATCCTGCTATATGTGACAACGTAGATGCACCTTGGGGACATTATGCCAAGTGAAATAAGTTAGACACAGAAGGACAAATTTGGCCTGATTCCTACATGTGTGCTTTCTTGTTCACCATATAGGCCAGTGAGCTGGGGCTAATTTGAATGGCTTCCCAGAAGCCTGTATTGGGAAATCTGCTTGGATACAGCAAAGCTTCCAACTGAGTTTGTGTGTCATGCCCATTCTCTATAAGAGGCAGCTTGAGATTGCTTTCCCAGAATTACAAATCCAAGACAGTTAAGTTCAGAGCCAACATTGTGCAGACAAAAATAGCCTTTATGTGCCAGGTTTCCTGTTTTTCTTGGAAACCGCTAGCTGAAAACCGCTGCCTCCTCCCCATTCGTCCCTTCTACCTCCGTACCCACACTGGCCCCCACCCAGAGAGTTCATGTTTAACGACCCAAGACATGACCACCAAGCATTTCCAGTGAATTGGCTTTTTTAGAGAGCAAATGAATCGGCCTTTTCTCTGGCCTTCTGTCTCCTGAAAAAGATCTTCCCCAGCCCATTGGAATGTGCTCTGCAAACCAGGAATTAAGCTCTTTTCTTTCTCTGTCTCTGTCTCATTTCTTCCTTCATTCTTTCCAAGATCAGACACAAGTTGCTGGTCTTGCCCCTAACTGGGACTTTACGTTCTTTCGGGTTTCTTTCTAACCCTTTGATGGACCCATCTTTTCCTTCATATAGAGATTGAACATGCTTCGTTTCCTACTTCTTTATGCTTCATCGTTTTGCGTGATCTCCATGTAGGTGTCCTCTTAACCTCTTTGTGAAAAACTTGAGCCTCCTCAACCATCTGGATATTGGGGGGACGTTGGAGATTGGGCCATGCTGTTCTCATGTCTCACAGACTAGGGGAGGCAGAGCTGGACAGCCTGCCTGTGAGTTGCTTAAGCATGGAAGAGCTCTAGCTTTGTTTTAAATGATGCTTGGGCAATAGGTTACATTTGCCCTCCACTCATGTGTGTTTTCTCCTTTTCTCCCACAGGACTCACATCCAAGTCCGCTGATCACCCTGGAGACCCAGGTCAGTACGTTCCCATGGTCTTTGTCACTTATCTCTGCACTGATGTTCCTGCACCAGCTCTCCAGGGAGCATCTGTGTGTCCTCTTGGCTCCATGGCTCAGAAAGCTAGGACAGGCACATAAGGCTGTCCTGTCCTGTCAGGATGTGCATGCATGCACATGTGGGCACACACACCAGCTGACATGTGTGCACCCAGGTGTCTGAAAGCACAAGAGGAAGTAGAAGAGGGTAGAGAGGGGATAAATGGTGACGGAAGGAGACTCGACTTTGGGGGGAACACACAACACAATATACAGATGATGTATCGTTGTATACCTGAAACCTATGTAAGTTTAGTAACCAATGTCACCTCAATACATTCAATTAAAAATAAAAAGTAAATGAAAATAAATGAAAGCACCGTAGAAAGAACCATGTCCATTTCCTTTGGGTTCCCCTCCATCATTTGCTTCTGACCAACAATCGTGAGGAGGTGGACGGGAAGGGGAGAGGAGGCAGAAGGGAGCCATGCAGTGGGATGTGGTGGCTTTTCCATGACTTTGGGCTGGGAGAACGTTCTCTCCTTGGCAGTGAGGGCAGCAGCTGTGAAGAATCTGGATGGCAGTGCTGTTTCTGTGTGGGGTAGGTGACCAATGGGACTTGAAAGGGGGACATGGCTTTCATTTCACGTTCCAGAGAGGGAGGACAGCAGCCCAGCTATGAGCATGGGCCTTGGAGTCCAACAGACCCAGTGGGATTTCAGGTCCACTTCTCCTGGCCCTGAGAGGTCACTTAACCTCTAGGCCTCCCTCTTCTCCTCTGGGATATTACCACAGTGAGCGTGCCCACCTTGCAGGGTTGTGGTTAGAATTATAGGGTGTTCTTGATACAGAGTCATAAAGTCATTGAAATAGCCTAAATCAGGGGTGTCAAACTCATTTTCGCCGGGGGCCACATGAGCCTTGCGGTTGCCTTCAAGGGCCGAAATAATTTTAGGACTGTATAAATGTAACTCCTCCTTAACTGTTAAGGAGTTGAAATTACGTTCGGCCCTTTGAAGGCAACCACGAGGCTGATGTGGCCCCCGGTGAAAATGAGTTTGGCACCCCTGGCCTAAGTACTTGCGAGTGTTAGCTCTTTAAGTCAAGAGACCTGTTACCTTTCAGATGGGAATTGAAGGGGGTGGTGTACCTTTGGACCGACCGTGTCCTCATCATTGTGAATTGGTCAGAGAGTAAAGAGAGAAGACAGACAGGATGGGTGCCCTCCAGAGCCCCACAGCTAACGGTTTTTGAAGGTGAGACACAGACAAACCCATTGGAGCATTTCAAGGCTGAACAGCAGCTCCTGGGTGGTTCTGGAGCTCTCTGGAGAGGAGCGCCTCTCTCTCTCTCTGCCCTCTTCTGGGGGTCCTGCTCTCTCACTGTATCTCTGCCTCAGTCTTCCCAAAGGATATGAGGCAGGAACCCCCCCTACTCTTCCTTCCTCGGGCAGGAAGGCCAGACGTTGTGGGGTCAGTGGACTCTCAGTGTTTCTTGGATTCTTCTGTCCTGAGATTTCCCAGCACATGTATTTAGTGACACTGGCTTCAGGGTGGACCAGACAGCAGAGCTGGCCGGGAAGGGCAGTGGGCGGGGCTTTGAGGGAGGAGATGAAGACCCAGCTTCTTCTCTGGTCTGGTCACTCTCTGGTCTGACTCTTCCCAGCTTCTGCCATTCACACGTTTCCTTGGCCGAGTTTGCCACGGGCGGATTGCGCACTGGTTCTATTAAAACACCTGCAACACGTTTTCCCTTGAGTTATTATTTTTTTTACTTTCAGAAGTAGACTTATCCTAAGCTAATGGTTCCCAATCAGGGGTATCTTCAACCCCCCACTGGGCAATGTCTGGAGACATTTTGGGTTATCTCCCCATGTGGGGTGGGTTACTGCTAGCACTTAGTAGGTAGGAATCAGGGATGCTGCTCCATATCCCCCAATGCACAAGCCACCCCCCGCCCACAGAAGGGAACTACCCAGCCTAAGATGCCAGTAGTGCTGAGGTTGAGAAACAGTTTCAATCAGTACAATTGGTGAAATCACAAGTTTGATGTGCTAGTTATATTTTTTTGCAAAACATTAAAGTAAATATTAAGTCCAAAAAATTTAAAGGTTCCTTTGGGTGGCCTCTAAAAGCTTCTAAAGCCCTCCCAGGGGTAGGTGTGCCACACTTGGGGAAACACGTCTCTCCAGGCTACCCAGCAGATTGCGAGAGAACTTCAGGGCATTTTAGAAAACGATGGCCCTTCTCTTCTTTATCAGTTCCTCCCCACAAGGAAAGCTCATTAGACTGAGGAATACCCCTGGGAAAATAGTCTGTGTCCAGAATTCTATAAGCCAAATCTTACCTCCTGGGAGTGAGTGGAGTGGCGTGGCTGTACGCCAGACGGTTCTGTCCTTGGCCCTCCTGAATCCTTCACTATGGAAACCATCTAATCAGCCCTTCAGAGCCTCCATGGGAAAGGCCAATCACATGCCAGCGGCTTCGGTCAGCACATTGTGAGTGTGACAGCTCACCCCTACACTGTGGCCGCCCAGAGTTACATCCATTAGCCCAAGGGGCCCGAGCCTCGACCTGCAGCCAGCCATGGCACGAGACAGGCTTCCTGCATGTGTGCCACGCCACTGGGGAAATGACTCAATTTGTCTCCAAACAACACTCCATCAGTCTCATCTGGTTCTTGGCCTTTGGGGAGCCGTAGGGTGTTGTGGTCTTTCCCTGAGTTCTGATTTCCCATGTTAAAGAGACACTGGAACCCAACCAGATTTTTTTTTAAGCTGTTGGCACAAGTCTGTGGCCAGGTCTTTCTCTGTGCTGGGTCTCAGCCCATCGTGTGATTTGAAACGGGACCCCATTCAGCTGCCGGCAGGCAGGTCAGACCAGAGGGGCAAAGAAGCGTTCTCTGGCAGAAAGTGGTGCCCCAAATATTACCCATATGGCACAAGCGAGATGGCAGATGTGGCTGAGCCTGGAAGAACCAGCCATGCAGAGGAACTGGCAGATGTGCTCTGAGCCCTGGGTCAGCGTCCACTTCCTCTTCCCAGCATCCTTTGCTTCTTAGAAAGGCAATACCCACTCTGTCCTGGAGCACAGGTGCCACAGATGGGCCTGCCTTTTAGATTTCACAGGCAGCCATGTCCGTACATCACACAGCGGTGACTTCACTTGCGCAGGGCCCAGCCTGCATGGGGTCATTGGGCCACCGGGGGCTCTTCCCTCCACGCACCCCCTCTCCCCTGGTATTCATTGCATCAGGCCCTCACCCGGGCTTGGTGAATCTGGCCCCGTGCAGCTGTTCTGAGCTGGAGGAGACGGATTGATTGGCTGCTGAGGACTCCTCTAATACTCTCTGCCGTTAGCACAGCCGAGCTCTGCATCTGTCGGCATCAGCAGGGCTCTCTCTGCTTAACGGCCAGATTAGTAGAATGAGGAAGCCGAGGAAGGTTGGAATCCCTGGTGTCAGCTTTCCCCTTGGCAGGCAGTCCCTAGGGTGTACCAAGAAAGCCTGACTTGCAGTGGTGAATTCTTCCCTAGTCTCCAGGTGGTGGTTACCCAGGAACCAGATGTGCTAGAAATGGAAAAAAAAGTCCGAGAGCACTTTGAATTTCGTTATCGGCGATCCCCATTCTCACTGATGTTTGCCATTTGCCAGGAACTGGCTTCTCTCCTTGCCTCCTCAAGAGCCCTAATTACATAGGCGCTCTTATGATACCCAATTTCCAGATGAGAAACAGAGGTTAAGGAATTTGCCCAAGGTCACAGGAAGCATGTAGCATTGGTGGGTGTCAGTCTCAGGACCATATGGCATTAGAATCTATTTTCTCAACCTCTAGCTCACTTTTCCAGTTGTTCTGACCAGTAGAAAGATTTGCTAATGCTCAGGCAGAGCTGGAGGGATGGGCTTGATGTAAACAACCCAAGGTCCACAGACAGATAGATAGATAGACAGGGAAGGAAGGGAGAGAGGGAAGAGAGAGAGAGAGAGAGAAGTGCTTTGTACAGGTTATCCACAGATGTAGAGCATCAGTAGATGGTGGGTGGGTAGGAAGCAGGAAGCACAGTGAGTAATTCTTTGACGGACAGGTTACCATAAGACTTGTGGGTAAAATGGTTTTAGCAATGGATCCAACAGAGAATTTATTTGCAGGCAACAAAAATGAAACATCTCCTTCTGCATCAATAGTGTTCTGAAAAATTTGAATTCTCATTATTTGATTTTCTCTTTCGCATTGATCCCCAAGATGGTTTATCATTTCTGAATCCACTCCAGTTGACAAGGCACCTTGTCATTTAATTTTAGCGTCTCTGCCTCCCTTCCCCTGACCCTTACCAGCTTCGCTGTCAGTTAGTTAATGGCCTCTACTCAGACACTGAGATATCCTGGGAGTTGTAATAAAAACAACTCTGGGTAAAGATTTGTCAGTCTGGATATTTGTGAAGTTGGCTCTACTTGGGTGGGAGCAAACCCTGGTTTCCTCGAGATCCCTCTCAGGACCTGAAGATCAAGGGCATCATAAGGAAAACTCCTGACAGCTCAGCCTACAACAGCCACCCAGGTACTTGACTTTCTTTGATCAGCTAACTGAGGGGATAAGAGGAGAGAGCTACATTCATATTGTTTACCGTTGACGCTGGGCCCCTAAGGGTTGTGAACCGAGCCCATGAGGAAAATGAGTAGGGGTGGAAGGAAATGAACACTAAAGACATTATACTAATGCACATCCACCCATCCGCTTGTGAATTCTGTGATGTTGGGGCCCCCGAGGCGGCCAGACCTTGTGCTAGGTGCTAAGGTAAAGGTATAGAAGTGAACAGGACAGAAGGTTCCCTGCCCATGGAGCATCCTTTCTGGTTGGGGGAGTCAGACAGTGAATTTACAGACAAAACACGCCTATATCATTTCAAGCGGTAGTAAGTGAACAGAGATCAGGCACATGTGTATTTAAGCAAGTCTGACTGGGCATGGTGGGGGGTTGGTCAGGGACGTGTCTCTGTGGAGGTGAGTTTCAAGCTGAGGAGGTAAGATTTGAGCTGAGAGCTTACTGCTCAGAAAGCGTTAACCAGGCAAAGAGTCCTCAGTGATAGTGTTGTGATAATTTTGCATACTGCGTCTGGCTTCCTATAAAAATAATGCCGGTCTTCCTTAGACTCAAAGTGTTAGTTCCTTTGAGATCCTTCAGTGCCTTTGTGACCTTATTATGTCAAGATGAATAAGGGGTTACCGTATCACGCAAAGGTGAAGGAAGTGAAAAAGGGGGCTTAAATTTGGGGCCATCCAGCCGAACCCACGTCCAGGATGAGCATTTTTATAGGAGCAACGGACCTTCAGGTCTCAGCAATGCATGTCATGATGGGGTTTATGTGAGGAATGCGGCTAATCGTTGTCATTAGCTTCTTAGCTGGCCCACGCTCAGTGGGACTGTAGCCTCCTTCTAAGCCGGTGGATCTCAGCTGGGAGCCAGCTTACCTCCCCAGAGGGCATGGGGTGGAGTCTGGAGATGTTTTCGATTCTCACAGTTCAGGGGCAGGAATGTGCTCCTGGCATCTAGTGGGTAGAGGCCAGGGGTGCCGCTGAACACCCTGCAAACGCCCGAGAGAGAATTACCCAGCCCCAGATGTCAGCAGTGGCATTCCCAAGGGTGGGGAGCCCTGGTGGGACCCCATTTGCTCCGTGGACAGCTCATTTACAAAGACAGTCCTGCCGTAAAATTGTGACCGTGTGGAAAAGTGTGATTTGCTCCGTCCTTCTTCTCTTGTTGACGTTCAGATGTCACCCTCTCTGGTTAATAGCAGACTCGTCCCGCCCCTGGGCCCTGATCATGACACATTTGTCCCCAGAGTCTGCAGGTCTGTGTTGACAGTGACTGACTCTGTACTCAGAGCAGTGACTCATGATACGAGTGAGTGTGTGCACAGCGTGTAACAGGGAAAACACCTCTCGAGGACGGTTTCCTGCGAGATTTATGGCTCAGCAGTGCTGAGAATATGCAGCGTTAAAATACATATATTTAAGAAGAACAACTTAAAAACCAGGTACTTGGCTGGGGTTTGGAGAGAGGCTGGCCAAGGCTTCTGGACCGGCGCACAGGCCTTGTGAATGACTAGATTTCGGGGCCCGTTCCCTCTTTTGGAGGCAGACCGCAGCTGCCTCTGTGCAAAAGTCTTTCTCCTAAAGCTCTTCCGCCACTCCCGGGATTAAAGCAATTGCTGTCTCCTTGCCTCTCTTCCAGTTCTGGGCTTCGATTAACCTTTTCCTCCATAGAGAGTAGGTTTTGGAGTAATCAGGGAGCTTCTGAATGGCTCTTACCTGAGTCTCCAGCCCATTAATTCTTATGGTGCCCAGCATCTGTTGAGAGGACAGAAAGACCAAATTGCTTCTCAGCCCATCTGCTTCCTCCTGCCAGCCTTCTTTGGGGAACAGAACCTCTGTGGAGCAGACAAGGCTGGTTTGGGTATGGGCCATATCTCTCTATAGTGATCTTTACCTCTGGCTCTGCCTTTCTGGGTCTTGAACAAGCCCTGGTAAGGGGTGGGACAGGGAGGTGACCAGCTGGACCACTGCCTGGGCAAAGATTTGACACACTGGACAGGGAGGCTGGACCTGGGCAGTGGAAGTGTTCTCAGGGAAGATTTCCAGTCCTGATGCCACGGTGCCTTTCTAGTCGGTGTGACACAGGAGGGACGATGTGATGCAACACTCCACAAATTGGCAGCAAGTTCCCCAGTGTGCAGCCACGCACACCACTTTGAAAAGTCGTGTTGACATCTCTGTTCCTCTATGTTTGGTGGGAGCTGACTTCGCCCAGGACATTGTAGGTTTGAACCTAGCCCTTGACTGGGAACACTTAAAATTATTGCTCTTGTCAATAACAACTAACCAGCACGGAATATATGTTTACTGGGAACTGGGAACTGTATACTGTACACATATTTGTAAATGTGTTGTTTTTAGGTAGCATTTCTTAAGCACTTACAGGATGTGCTGGGCACTCTTCTAAGCAAGCTCTTTCCATGGATGCACTCAGTCGGATTTCACAGCTGTCCCCTAAGGGAGGTATTGCTGTCATCCCCCTTTTTATGGACAGGAAACAGAGGCACAAAGAAGTAAGCTAGCTGCTTGTCAAACAACAAGCAAGTGGAGCAGCCAGGATTCGAACCTGGCTGTCTGGCTTCCATTTATTAGGAAATAGAACCCATGAGGCAGGTCACTAAATCTTGGCCCCATTTTACAGATGAGCCAGTGGAGGCCTAGAGAGACCGAGTTTCCTTTTAAAAGCTACATTCTGTCAGCAAATGGCAGAGGCCAGATCAGAGCCAGGTTACAAATGAAAGGCTCCTTCTCTGCTCTGTTACCGAGACAGAGACACAGATGTGATACAGAGAGACCTGGGTGGGGGGGACAGAAAACAGGAATTTATTTATAAAGAATTGTGTATCTATTCTTGTGTGTTTAAACTTCAGTCTTCAAAGTATTCTCCATTTGATGCAATTCACCTACCAAGACTTTTTTCTACGGCTCAGAACAGTTTTGAACTTGTCAATTTTGATGCCTTTTAGTGCTTTTGCCATTTTTGTGTCACCTCTTCCACATTGGCCACACATTTCCCTTTGAGGACTCTTTTTCATCCGGGGAAGTGAAAAAACATCGCTTGGGGTGAGATTGGGTGAATAGGGAAGTTGGGGGCATGGAGGTCATGCTGTTTTTGGTCAAAAAATGCTGAACACCAGTGCGGTGTGGGCAGGTGCTCCATAAATCACTCATCATGAAATGGGTAAACGTGTTGAAAGAGTCTTCCAAAAAAATTCACTGAAGCCGAATGCAGCCTCTCACAACAACACCAGCTGGTACATGGATACAGGTGGGTTCCTAGAACACTCACCTAGTGGGGGAAACCTGTACTACAAGAGGCCCGCCCTCAAGAAGATAATTCTGTTTTTTGGGGGGGAGGTCCTCCCTCATATGATAGATAGGTTAGTATAGAGATTAGATAGATATATGTATATGTCCATAACTTCTATATGTATATGTATACATATATACATTATATATATATCAATATATATTATAATTAGATGTAATTATACATTAGATGTAATCTATGCCTCATTTTATCCATAGCTGATGCATATATATTATGTTGAATACATTATAATGTATATATGTCTAGTGTATACAACATAATGTATATCTGCTAAATATAGATTAGATCTAGAACTAGATATAGGCGTAAATACAGATTAGAGAGTGGTAGAGAATAGATGGAGCTGTAAATGTAGATGCAGATTAGATTAGATGTAGATATAATTAGCCATTGCTATAGTTATGGGTAAATAGAGGTAGAGGTAGAGAATGGGATCTCTCAAAGCCGTCCGAAGCAGATGGGTTTGGAACTGTATCTGCACGGAGTGAGATCCCGGCTCTGGGAGGGTCTCCCCGCAGACAGCGAGCAAAGTGCTGGCACCCTGGGGAGGAGACCCTCACATTTCCCCTCCGGAGGAGGCACATCTCACAGAGACTCTGCCCGCACCCCCACGTCAAGCACTGAGGCAGAAGCCCGTGGTGCTGCCAGCTGAGCAACAGGGCACTGTTGCTGGATTTACATCAAACGACAGGCTGGAGGCTTTGTCTGTCCTCTCCATGGTGTTTTAGGGCAGCGCTGTGCTAGCCGGGGAGCTTAAAAAGAGAGAGTTCCTGGGCTAGAATGTTCAGGTCAGGTGTGAAGGTTCTAGTTATCGTGATACCTCAGTCAGGAAAGTTGCTTCCACGTGAAGTAGCAGCACGGCGGGGCCAGGTGCTTGCTTGAGGGACAGGAAAATCGACACACGGAGCCCAGACTGGCAGAGTTGAAGAGCTGGGAAGGACCTCGGATGCTGCCTACAGTAACACTTTGTGCGTGTTTTCTCTGTACCTGCGACTCTGCTAAGGACTTTTTATGTGTGATGTCATCTAATCGTGATAGCAGTGCTTGAGGAAGGGGCTCTTGTCCTGCGCCTTGGCAGGTGGAGACACCGAGGTGGGATACGTGGTCTGAGACCACAGCGCTCCGAGCGCAGAGGAAGGCCAGGCCTCCATCTCCTGCAGCCTTTGCCCCTTCGCTGTTAACCTTTGTGGGGGCTTCCTCCCTCAGGGCTCACCAGGGTCTGCCTTTGTGGTTAACACGTGACAAAACCCAGAAGAGCTCCCCGGCTTCCACAGCCGCTGGCACCGTAGTGGCAGCCCCGGATGCTCCTCGCCAGGGCCAGTTGGAGAAGCAAGACCTGCTCCCTGGCAACGGGAGGGTCAACAGCCCCTCACCCACTCCCTTGCCGATTCCGTCTCAGGCGGCAGAAAGGTCTCGGCTGAGATGAGTTTTGTCGGGTGTCTTCTTTCTGTGTCTCACCCCCAGCAGATTCGCTCTCCACCCTTCTCCCTTCTCTGGGCCGGGAGAGGCTGATTTTAATGGATTTCATCAACGTGGATTTCTCATTGCTGTGGCCAAGAGGAGGCACTGGCAGGAGATGGGAGGGTGGGAGGACAGTGGGATGGGGGCCATTCTCTGTGGGTGGGCTGTGTCTGCCTGCCCATGCATGTGGCTGGGCCCATAGCCACAGCTTGTCTCGCCAGGACCTGGGAACAGGCTCCCTGGGTGCCAACAGCTCCCATACCGTGGCTGGCTCTGCTGTGAGCACCTCCGTTGTTGGTTCCTCTCAGCAAGCACCTCTGTGAAGTTCTGTGAAGTCTCCCTCGTCACCCCCCAGGAGAGGAGCATCTGTTTCCTTGGGGGACCCTGGCCTGGAAAGTCGGCCCACCTCCCGCCCCTCGCTAACACAGCACTGCCAGTGCGATTTCCCGGGGTGAGTCACAGTCACTCCACGGCATGTTCTCTGATAAAGCAGGGGGTTCTCAAACCGAGGAGAGGTCCCAGAATGGATGCGGGGGAACGCTGAAGCTCTTGAAACCGAATGTAGTGGATCTAGGAGCATTTATCTAGGCAGAGGATCATAGCTGTTATTCTATTTATGGCAACCTCCTCTCAAAACCAAACCAAGAAACCAACTTTCTAAACACCCCAGTTCTAAATGAAGTATCAGAGGACCTGGGTGTGAAAAGGGGTTCCCCAGGCACAGGGCAGGTTGCTCTGCATCCTGTCACTCACACACCACTTCTGTCTGTCTTGCCCTCAAGGCAGTGCAAGGCAAAGGGACAAAGGTCTGGGGTGACGAGGAGGAAGGGCAGGCCTTCAGTTCCTTGCTGCAACCTCAGGGCAGACAGACTGACAGACACGGTGAAGACAGAGTATTTCTGCCGGCAAGCGAAGCCTTCACATGCGTCTCATTCTCTGTCACGCCTCCAGGAAATATAACCGTCCTGGCATTTGAACCTGATTTCTCAGAAGTGTCCCCGCCTCTCCTTTGCCTTGGAGTGCCAGTGGAAGGGCCATGGCGCTGCCATTTTTCCAGGCCAAGTGGTCCTGGCCGGGACCTGGGATGCTCTCTGCCAGCAGGATGGGGAGACGGGGCTGGTGCAGCTCCAACCTCAGAGCGGCCTCCCTGCTGGGTTCCATTTGCTTTCTGAAAAAGGAACATCTTATTAATAATACTAACCCCTTTCTAATTTTCCGCTGGGAACTGGAGCTCTTATTTTTCCACTGGAAGAAAGAACACTGGATGGAAAACTGAAGCTAGCTGTGGTACAGGTGCCAGATGGGTGGGGCTGAGGACAGCTGTGTAGCTTTATTGTCCTGAGGAGGAAACACCCAACCAGCTCAGAGCTGGAGGAAAGAAACTCCAACTCTAAAAGGGGCCCCAATCAATTTGTTTGCCAAATGGGTACCAGTTATGGGGGGCTGGCGGTGACTTTCTCATTACGTAGGCCTAGACCCAAAGTTGTACACAGGCCTCCTTGTGGCCATCTCCAACAGGCCCATGGACTGCTCTGCGGGGGAAGGAGGGGAGGGGTTTGGAGGATTTTTGAAAAATTGGTAGGTAAAACCACTCTGACCCTCTAGATGTCAGCTAGCGGCAATGACGAGCTGCCCCCTTTGGATGGGGCCCAGGGACACCTGTTCATAAAAGTCTCCTCCTGGTCTGCTCCACTCACTCTGCTCCCTGACAGGCCCCAGAGGCCTTGTGTTTGGGGCGCCACCCGCAGAGGCGAGATTCCGAATCCTCCCGGGGTCTCAGCTGCACAGTGCACAGGGCAGCCTGGACTGGCCACCCTTCAAAGCCACTTGGTGAGGTGGGAAAGAGCCTTACAGACCGTGCAGCAGGCCACCTGACTCGCCACTTATTTGCCCCAAGACCCCTGCATGCCAGCTGATCTTTCCATGTCTCAATTTCTTTAAAAAAATAGCAGGGCACCAGTAGGAGCTGCCTCCCAGGGTGCCGGATGATCAAAAGGGTTAATATGGGTTAAGCAACAGAACCAGAACCATGCCTGGCAAGTAGTGAGCATTTAGTATTATCTTTATATCCCTGGGTTCAAATTCTGACCTCTTCACTTACTGAAGCCTTCAAGATGATTTTCAGCCTCCCCACTCGTTAAAACAGCCACAACAACACCTCTCTCCTTGGGGTTCCTTGGGGATGAGCTGAGAACGCCCTGTTGTCCGTGGTAAACACCCTCACCCTTCACCCACCCCCTGCTTTCTCTCTATCAGAAGCAGACCTGGCTGCCTACATTGTCTCCCCAGTCCATGTCATGGCCAGGGTGAAGATGCTGGAATTCGCTCTTTGCCAGAATTTGCTTTGTGCTCTTTCTGGAACATTCTTCCTTGTCTACTTGGAGCTGCTTCTCTCTTTGGAGAGACGGAAGTTGCATTAGTTAAAACACCCAGGGTGTTATTGGCAGCTGAGCCAGATGCTCAAGTCCTGTGATGAGGCTGGGACATTTGCCGGGATGTGCCCCACATAAGGGTAGACTGTGTGGCCACCACATGAGTGAGGTCAGGCCTGCCTGGACTCCGAGCTGTCAGCAGAGTGGTGGAGGCAGGGACAGCTGGCCCCTGGAGCCTCACCTCTGCACAGGCTGCCAACGTGCCTGTCCTAGCCCAGAGTTATTCAGACCTGGCTGGGCAGTGGAGCTGACCCATGATTAAGGGTGCCTGCGTGGCTTCCTTGGACAGCTGGCCGCCAAGGCCATCTCAGTAGCCTCAAATTGGAATGTGGGCAAGGTCTCATCAATCCTGTTCTTCTGTCTCCAGCCTGTAGGTCACTTTAGGGTCTCCCTTCACCAGGGTGACCTCCTCAACCCTGCTGACCCACCAGGGTTGTTGAGGCCAAGCACTCCGGACACTTTTGACAAGACTGTTCTTTGTTGTGGAGGCTGTCCTGTGCCTTGCAGGAAGTTCGGCAGCATCCCTGGCCTCGACCCACCAGCTGCCAGTAGCATTCCCCTCCCTAGTTGTAACAGACAAAAGTGTGTCCAGACAGGGCCAGATGTCCCCTGGGGGCAAAGTCACCCCCAGCTGAGAACCATTGGCCTAACCAAGAACTGTCAGCCGTGACCCGTGGAAGTCAGTGTCGACTGACTGTATCACAAAAGGGTGCCGGTGAGGTTAGGTGAAGTCCACTGGTTGGACACCTCCCTGTGAGTGTCGTTAGATTTTACGTTGATCCTCTTAAGTGACCCCCTGTGGGCTGCATTACACACTAATTAGAATAAGCCAGGCCTTTCAGTGTGGGCGAGAGGAGACGAGAAACCGAGGAAGGCTCTAAGGTTGCCCCTCCCATCCAAAGAGCCAGCAATCCCGGAGGCACAGAAATGGGAAGGGCCCTCCGGTGGGGCGAGCTGCTGGGGCACGAGACCCCAAGTTCCAGCTCCGAGCCATGGGCGCACAAAGGCCGGGCCCCAGGCGGGGCTCCCATGCCCCGTCCTCTTGCAGATGTGGGGTTGGCAGATTTGCCCATGGTTGGCCATCCTGGGAGGGTGTGGGCTGGTCTGACACCCAGAAATAGTCTGTGGCTTTGGGGCTGCTGCTGTTAATGTGTTCAACTCTGCTGGCATTCACTTCCTCGACGCTGGACTCATTGTACCGCCGTCAGACAGGCTGGTGTGCGCTCTCCGGACCCTGTGACAGAGTCCTGTGTGCTGAGCATCGACCTAAAACAGCCAGGCCGTTTGCTGGGCCCTGGCCGTTAGGTGTTTGCACATTAGCTTGTCCTTGGGCGTTCCTCCACCTTGTTTTCCGAGGGCAGCTGGGGCTGGAAGCATGTTTCTTTTTTATTTATTTACTTACTTATGAATGTTCCTTTTGAGACTTGAGATCTTATCTGGATTCTGTTTCTCATAGTTGCTATGATCAATATTGCATATCATGTATGATTGCATATGTTGTATTATATTGGATATGTGGTATGATTATTATTATGTTATTATTGATTAGCTCATTTATTGAACTATTTATTCACTTATTTAGTGCCTACTCTGTTCCAGACACTATTTTAAGGGGCCTACCATATAACAGTGTACAAGACAGAAGTCCCTGCTGTCCCGAGTTCCCGTTCGAGACAGAGGATACTTGAGAGACATGTATTTATGTGTTATATCAGATGTGGGCAACTGCTAAGGAGAAATGTTAGGCGGGGGGGTGGACCAGGCCAGGTCAGCTGAGGAGGGGTTTCCCTTGGCTCTGGTGGGAATAGGGGGGTGGCACGTGGAAATGAGGCAACATTTCAGAAGAACAGAGAGCAGCCAGTGCAAAGGCCCTGAGGCAGGATGTGGTTGGCATGGTCACTGCACAGTAGAAGCCGGTATGGCTAAAACAGGAGTGAGCCAGCGAGAGAGGGGTGGAAGTGGGGCCAGATCATTGGTGTCTTGTCGGACCTAGGAAGGATGTGCCTTTTTTGCTCCTCGTTGGCAGACCTTTGGAGGACTTTGAGCAGAGGAGTGATGTGGCCTGACTTTTGAAAATGGAATCAGCTGCCCTGCTGAGAATGGCCTGTAGCTGGTAAAGGGGCAGGAACAGGGAGATGGGCGAAGGAGGCGGCCAATGAACATCCAGGGCAACACAGTGGTGTTTTGGGCCAGGGTGGGAACAGAGGAGGCCAGCAGAAGGGGTTTGGTTCTGGATACTTCTGAGAGAAGAGCAGACTGGACTTACTGTTGATTGGGAAGATACAAAGCAATTCAAGCACATGATGGAAAATAAGTAAAATCAAACAATACAAAAAGTATCAAATGAACGGCCAGGCTCCCATATCCTTTCCCAGAGTCTTCAGAGGTAACTACTATTACCAGTTTTCTCACTTCTCCTTGCAGAAGTTTCTTTGCATATCAATGCACCTGTGTGTGCACGTCTGTGCGTGTGTTGTGTGCATGGGCAGGGCCTTTATCTGTTTTCTTGAAGTGGAATCTGATGAAATGTGTTTTGCAATTCACTTGCCATTCCTTTCTTTGTATCTTAGACATCCTTTCATAGCAGCACAAATTTCTTCCTCACTGTTTTTAACTGCCTTCCGCTTTGTCCAACTCCCTATTCCCAGCACCCCGCATGGAGACTGGTAGGTAGTAACCAGCTGTTCAGTAAATATTAATTAAATAAATTAAGTATTCTGTCACCCATTTAGCTGATTTCCTGTTGGTGGACATTGAGACTGTTTCTCTCTTCTTCCCCCTCTCTTAAACAGTCCTGCTGTCCTTGAACACACATCTTTTCAGAGTTGAGTCTGTGCACCTGTGTGGTGATTGAACAAACATCTTTTCAGAGTTGAGTCTGTGCATCTGTGTGGTGAACAGCTCGGTCTAGGATCGCTGGCTCAAAGGCTGTGTGCATTTCACCTCTTGACAGGCATAGCTGGGTTGTCCTACCGAGAGGTTTCTTCAAATCACATAGCGAAGTGATTTCCTGTTTCCTCTCTCAAAAGGACTGGTGATTATCAATCTTCGTCATCTGTGTCAACCCCCTGGGTAAAAACAGTATCGTGCTGTTTTGATTTGCATTTTAGATATGAGTGGGTTGCAGCATTTTCAAAAAGTGGTATCTGTTGATTGAATTCTTAGCCCCGTTTTCCTGATGTCTGATGGCAGTTCTCTCTCTCATCCTGTGCCTCCTTGGAGATGTCCTGGGTAGGACATCCAGTAACCAATAACCAATACCCAATAACCAATACTTGCCCAGCCCTTACCACGTGCCTGCCATTGTGTCAACTCCTTTGCTTGTGTTAGCTCACTCAGTCTTCCTGTGAACTCTGTGAAAGAGGTACAGTTGGTACCCTCACTTTCAGACAATGAAACTGAGGCTCAGAGAAGAGCAAGTAAAGCCACCTCAGGTCACATGGAGAGGAAGTGGGGAGCCGGTGTTTTGGGCCTGGGGCAGAACTCTTACCCACCCTGCCGTCCAGGTTGCTGGAATTGGTAAGAGCCGTGACTCTCCTTTAAGGCACAACCACTCCAGTGTTTTGAAAACAAAAGCCAAAGCATTCCCTGGCTTTGGAAAGTCAAGGGACTGGATGAAGACACGTGGCCACACTCGGGCTTGGGACACCCTGTGGTGTGAGCACTGGAGACAGACCTCTGCCCCGGGCGCCCGAAAGACAGCTGAGCCACAGGTACATTTGGGGACATGTCCAAGGCCACACAAGAGAACAGTGTTCCTGTTTTCACAAAGGGTCACATTTTCCTCCTGACCATGTCTTCAACTACTCTACAGAGCTGGATCTGGGGACTCACTGTGGCGGCTTCGATACTTTGAACTGTAGACTGGATCAGGTAGGTGCAGAGATGGATGGAAAACAACGGACAGACACTTGGAAGGAAGAAAAGATAGATTTAGTCAGTAGGTAGATACAACCTCTCAGTTTATATAAAAAATCCTGACTCTACACTGACCACTGCCTCAGGTCCCGGGTATTGGAGAATAAAGGACCTGGTCCCCTGTGCCCAGGAAGCTCCCATCTAGAGCTGGGTGTTCTAACCTTTTCTGTGCCAGGGACCCCCCTCCCCCTGGCATCTGACTGATATTTTTAAATACAAAAATAAGTGTGTCTGATTACAAAGGAAAGCTGTCAAAGTAGATATAGAAATAACATTGAGTATCTGTATCAAAGTACAGAGAGAAAACAAATATGGGAAATAATAACACAATTTGCATGTTGATTAATATGGCAAGTAACTGGATTTGGCCTCGGGTCTATTAACACTAATTTTGAAGTAGTGGCAAGTGTAAGTAATATTTTGAGACATCTGCTACCAAAAAATGTGATATGAAAATATCTATAATTTCTGTTGGTGTCAGGGTCTCAAGTTTTGCTCATACATCTGCAGTCTGGTGCTTACATTCATAACTGAAGGATATTCTAAATTTTAGTTAATAGTTAGTGACAATAATTATGAAAGTGTCTATACTTGAGAGGCCCCAGAACCCTCTCCATGGCCCCCCCAGTCCATGGATACCTGGGTAACGATCGTGGACTAAATGGAAAGACAGACCATTACAAGGTGCTGGGTTCTCCAAGAAATGGTGCACTGAGTCACCAGCATTATTCAAATGAGTGGGCTCATGGTCTCTGTCGGACCTTTTTTCCCCTCTGGCCATTTATGGCTGAATCGTTGTAAGATCAATGGACTTTGGATATTTCTCGCTTGTGGAGTGTTGTCAGATCTGTGTAACGTAGGAGCACCCGGCACTTCCCACAATATCCCAGAAAGCTTCGTGGCGGGGCTGTTGCCTACACCACGTCCTAAATGGTGAGTGAGAGTGAGAGTAGTCTGGGAGAGGCAGGGATGAGAGGACTCACAGGCCACTCCCAACAGATAAAACAGAAATAAATAATGGGTCCTGTTAAGAAATTACAAGAAGTAGTACTAATGGAGTACAGGGAGAGGAGCAGAGAATGGCAAGAGAGGGGGCTGATGAGGTAGGCACGGGCCCAGATAATGTAGACCCCACCAGGGAACTTGAGGTGTATTGGGTAGGCAATGGGGAGCCACTGAAGATGTTTGAGCAGGAGGGTAACATGGCCCAAGATCAGCTGGAGAAGATGACTCTGGTCACCAGAAGCTGCTGCTTGGGGAATGGATTGGAAAGGTGAGCCTGGAGGCAGGGGGAGCAAGGAAGGGACACTCAATCCAGAAGAGCAACGATGAAGGCCTGGACTGCGGCAGTGATAGGGACAGATTTGCAGGTCAGTAGTATGTAGACAGGGCAGGATTTTGGCAGGTCGGGGGAGAGCACAGGAAAAAATTGAGATAGGAATGTGTGGGTAAAGGACAAGTTTGGAGGGAAGATGAAATCGACCTTGGACAGGAGAGTTTGTATCTTGTGAAGCTGTCAAAGAGCAGGTGGAGCAGAAGAGATTTAAGGAGCCCCCACACCTCCTCTTTCCCCAGAAGGCCAAGCTGTGGAGGCTTTCCTGGGTTTAGCCATGTGGAATCTTGCACCCAGGATTCTGGCAGAATTTCAGTGCTGCAAGTTCAAGGCCGGCCACTATCTCCCAGGAATGAACTGAGGCAAAAAGATAGTAAGAATTAAACCACTTTTAACAGAAAATCTGGCACTTTGCAGGGATTTATATGCCTTTCTGGGCTGAATAATAATTTTGTTTTACAGCTACAGCTGGTATTATATACGACATTATAAAATGCCACGATAGCTCTCGCGAATATCGCATTGCGGAATATATGACTTTCTTTTCCGAGGCTTTTTTAAAGCATCGTCTCTGGCTCGTGCAGGCTGGAAAGCCACACTGCACTTCATCCGACAGAGCGGGCAAGTGTCTTCTCTGGGGCTGCTCATCATTGTCAAGGTTTCTGGGCCCTGAGGAGGCAGCCACTGTCTGGGGATGTCAGCTCATCTGGATCAAAGGTCAGGCTGGCACTTCCCTGTGGAATTCAGCTTGGCTAGACTTGCCCTGACCAATTTAGAAGCTGACCTTTTACAAGGTATGTGTGTCTCTTTGACGGCCTGGGGTGACCTGGGAGAATTCTCTCTCTCTCTCTCTCTCTCTCTCTCTCTCTCTCTCACACACACACACACACACACGCGCGCGCGCGCGCACGCCAGGGAGCTGTGTGAGTGGGGATGGGGTTTCAACTGTCAACATCCTGAGATTGGCCTTTGACTACCTTTTTGTGTCCTTTCCTGTCCTTCCCCCTGACCACGGTCGACTGCATTCAGAATTCACCATTGTCCAGGAAATAGAACTTCCCCCCCAGAAAAGTGCAGGGAGTGTTGGGAAACACTGGGGAGCGGCAGTGGGCCTTGGGTTAATTGTTTTGTTGGTTAACTGGGAGTTTTCAGTCCTCGCTTTTAAAATGTTTCCAAAGTGTGTCAGCCCGTATTTCCAATGTGTTGAATCCATTGCTAGTAGCTGAATGTTTGGGGCGGTTCAATTACACAGGTGTCAGTTTCCTCTCTGCACTTTGTGCTCCGTGCTCCATCCGTGTCCACCTCTGCACCTCTGCCCACACTGTGTGCCCCCCTGGGGCCCTTTTCTCTCCCTCCTCCTACACTAAGTCTTCCCAGCCCGCCGGGCAAAGACCAGGCCTCAGCCCCTCCCTGGCAGCCTTTTCCACGGTGGCAAATGTGAATTGGTGGCCCACGAGATAATTTCCAGCAGTGCATGAACAAACTCTGAAGACATTAATAGCTGTTTGTTTATTTTTCCAGTTATGTTCTATTTATGGCAAATTATACTAGTTTTTTCTCCCATTAATGGGTAATGTTTCCTTTTCAAATTAGTTCGTTAAAGAGAAAAAATAGATGAGCTGATTTAAAGAGCATTGCTAAAAAAGAAAGGGGGGTGGGGTGGAGGCAGGCAGCTTCCCCTGCGGCCACCTTTGTGCTGGGCAAGGCCCTGGTGGCAGAAAGGCCTCTGCTGCCCCTCCCTACTTCAGATCCTAACAGACCCATTTGGGCCCAAGACCAGCTTGTCAATCATGATGCGCCAGTTGAGAGAGGACACTTAGCAAGTTGTTGACCAATTTGTTCTAAATGCCCAGAAACTGCACTCCATTCAGACTTAGCTGCAGACCCGGGCTGTCCGATGGGGTGACGAGCAGATGCGTGGGGCTGCGGAGCACTTGAACTGTGGCCAGAAATACAGGTGCAGTGCAAACCGGACGATGTAAAAACTCGCACTGATACATTTTTGCAGTGATTGCGTGATAAAAAAGATAATATTTTGGATACACTGGGTTAAATTAAATAGGTTATTCAAATTGGTGTCTCCCTTTTTTTTTTTTTTTATGTGGCTCCTAGAAAATTTGAAGGGACAGATGTGGCTTTCATGATGATGAAGGAAATTGGGTTGGATCAAAGCTGAACCTGAGAAAAGCTCAGAAAACAATTTTTCTTTTTAAATTGCAATTTTTCTCACTTCCTGAGCTTAGTTAGGGCCCATTGAGAGGAAATGAAAAGGGATGTCACTTAATTGATGGTTCTGGTTAGTTGAGTTCGGTTACCTGGCGCTTTGCCCCTAATTGCACCCACTCGCACCTCTCCCCAAGCACTCTGCTTTTACTACTGGTTGTCCATGTTTTCTCCGTGGCTCAGGCCTGGGCTCCACACAGGAGGGCAAAGGTTGCAGAATTCAGGGCTCCTGCCAGTGGGGTGACAGCGGAATGAAGAAACAAGCATGACTGCTGGGCAGCCGCTGCCAGTGGCCCGTTTTGGGGCTGAACTGAGGCTCAGTTATCTGAATGCCAGGGCCCTCACTCCTGTCTCTCCTGGCAGTGACCAGCATTTCACCTGCAGGAGGCGCTTCTCAAGGCGACGTGTTGAGGAGGACTTTGCAACAATCCACTCGGTGGATGCGTTAATAGGTTGTGCTTTCTCAGGAAGCAGTGTGGTGTGTGAGGGAGTGGTTCTTGCCCTCGGGCGTGGGGATGCCGCACGGCCCCCAGCACCGAACAGATGAGAGGAGCAGCAGCTTGCTAGTGACGTCTACTCGCAGTGTGGGGAGGAGGTGTCACGCAGGACCAGACGGGGTGGGGGACGACGGCGTACCCAGGAACAGAGAGAACGTCCAGGGACCATGGGCAGGGCGGGCTCTAGTATAACAGGGTGAGGTGATCACAGGTGCCCGTGAGAGGACGTGATTGTCTTGTTTGAAAGATAGGGCTGGCAGGGAGCTGAAGCCCCCTGTATCCTCAGGGGTGAGCAGGTCCGTTTGGTGAGCGCACCTTCTCCCAGGGAGCTCAGTGGGCAGGGGAACTTACGTTCAGGCCACTTGAGGCCCTCTTGGCTTTCCCCAGATGTCAAGGCAACACAAAATACTAGTTTTAGCCCTGTTCCACAGTGTGGTGGGGAAGAGTGGAGGGTGGAGCCATCCCATCTGGGTTTGAGTTGGCCATTACCAGCAGCTTACCTCGTGGACAGTCCATGCGCCCTTCGGTAAAATGGAAACATTGACATCTGCTGTGTGTGTGTGTCTGTGTCTGTGTCTGTCTGTCTTTCTGCACATATAGATACACACACATTCTTCCCCCATTCCAGTGTGTGCTTCAGTCCCCCTCCCTTTAAACAACAGCCACAACCACAACCAAATCAAAAACAGCCTGTAATGAAAAACAGATGTGCCAGTGAGCAAGCTGTCTTCTTCAAGCCAAAGGCTACATCTGGCCCTCCATGTACTGTTGTTTCCACTGACTAACCGAGGACTTGGTTTTGCATGGCCAGAGGCCGACATTGGCTCATGCTGTTTCAGGGCCAAGGCACCAGTCTGTTACTCTGTGTAATGCTAAGAAGACACAGCCTCCACCCTAGTTCAGACAGTGTCCGAGCTCCACGGGCTTTACTTTGGCATAGTGAAGGCAGCCGCCTGGGCGCAGGCGCGACTCCGGCATGGCAGCTCTCAGAGGGCGTTGTGCGCTGCAGCTGGAGTTCCCCTGCCTTCTCAGGAGGTGAGCTGTTGCTTTCTTGTCTTAGAGGCGGCCTCACCCACGCATGGAGCTCAGGGGCTGCTGGGACTCAGAGAGGATCTCGGGAAGGCAAACTGTCTGTTGTGCCCAGGGGACTGGCTGGAACCTGGTGGAGCATACGTACTAGCTCATGCAGCACAGTGGGGCATCTGATAGCCCCTTCCTCCCAGATGCCCACGCTGTCTTTGTTCAAAGACAGACCTCAGTTCAAGGCACGGTCCTGTGTCTCCTCAGGTGCTCGCACGCCACCTGGTATTGTGTGTTGGAGATTTCATTGCCCCTTGCTCATCTCCCACCTTGGCGGGGTGTTCTCTATGCAAACCCCAGCCTTGGTCACCTCGTGGGATCCCAGAGCTGCAGCTGTGCTGAGCCGCTCAGGGAACTGAACTGGTGTGGCTCTTTGAGCAGTGTGGGTGGTGGTGTTCTGGCACCTGGCAGGCAGGCAGCGAAATGTCAACGTCACAATTCCAGGCCTGGATCCACCCATTCATTCCTCAGCTCCTTCCGGGGGTGGGGTCGAACGGATGTGGATGGAGAATGACAAGGACCTTGGGTAGCCCAGCCCAGCTATCAGCTGTGTGATCTGCAGTGATCTGTTTGTGTGTGTATATTCATAAACGAACAGGCAGTTCTGTAATGACTGTGTGCTTGGTGTCAGATATGGCTTCTGTTCTCATGGAGCTCATACCTGTGCGTGTGTGTCCGAGTATTTGCATGTATAGGTTTGTACCTGTCACTCACAGAGCGATGACCATTTTTTTGAGCTCCCTGTGTGACAGGCATTGGGGCTGAAAAACTGTTCTGATTCAGTCCTCATAACCATGCTGGCTGCCTAGGCACTGTACTCAGTGCTCAGAATTTTAAGGTAGAACCTTCTAGAACCTACCCTATTATTACCCTCCCCCCACTTTTTTAACTCCTCACTGAGAATATGTTTATTGACTTTAGAGAACAAAGAAGGGGGAGATGGGAAGAGAGAGAGAGAGATCTATGTGAGAGAGAAACATTGATCGGTTGCCTGTAATACATGCCCTGACCAGGGATTGAACCTGCAACCTTTTGGGGTACATGATGATGCTTCAACGAACTGAGCTGCCTGACCAGGGCTGTTCACCCCCTTTCACAACTGAAGAAACCTACGATGAGTGGTCAAGTGCCTTACCTGCGGTCATACATCTAGTAAGTGGCCAAGCTGGGAGTCCTACTGGGTGCCCCTAACCACCAAAGTCAACTGCCTCATCTGTGTCCTGGGTATGTTTCTCAGTAGACGTGTCTACAAATTCCTGTGCATCCGTGTTGTGTCGGTAGCAGACTCGAAGCCAGGGGTTGCTGATTTTGTGACTGTGCTTTTACCCCTCTGCTATAATGTCTGCTTGCATGAATCTTTGTTTTCCGACCAGTGTGATGATGTCATAGCAGTATATGAGCAGGGGGAGGGCCTGGAGCAATAAGATAATGTTCAGAAAGGCCACTATTGACTAAAAAGAAATGTATGGTTGAAGAATCAAAAAAAAACCCCATAAAGATGAAAAGAATAACTGTTGGGGGATGAGAGTTAATTTTGATCAATTCTCTACTGTATTTTCTAGTCAATGCTCATGGTAACCCAACAAAGTGGGTATTCTTAACCCCTGTATTATATAAAAGGAGAACCACCTCTCAGGAAAGAAAGGGTTTACTGCAGTGTGTTTGGATGCAGGTCCAGCCCTGTGCAGAGCCCAGGTTCTGTGTTCTGGACCGGGGCTTGGCAAGCTGGCTCCTGGCCCAACTTGGCCAGCTGTCTGTCTGTGCAAGCGGAGTGTTACGAGGAGCACAACCACACCCATTCGTTACACGCTGGCTGTGGCTGCTGGGAGCCGCAGCGACAGGGCCAAGCCCTTGTGACGGAGACCATATGGCCTGCAGAGCGGACAGTCTCTGCTCTCTGACCCTTCACTGGAAAGTGCACAAGCCTTTGTTCTGGACTACAAGACCCGTGAGAAGGTGGAAACAAACATTACAGAATGTGGGCATACACGTAGACCCTGTCTGCGCACTTGTGCAGCAGAACTGTAGCCCTCTGGCGCCTTTGGGGGCTAAGACAATCTTCGTTTTCTCAGGAGTCCAGTTTTCCCCATGAGGAATCCTTCTGAATCCTATCACCCATTTCCTACCTCCTGAAACAGCGCATGCTGTGCGTGTCTCCAGCCTCCCTTGAAAAAAATCTCACCACCATTTTAAGCACTAGGTTTTGGATTCTGCTAAAAGCACCAGTGACCCCCAACAGCATTTCAAATGCTGCAGCTCCTCACTCAGGGGCCCCAGAGCCCTTTTTCTTTTCTTTTTTTTTATCCTTTTGTCTGCTTTTTGATCATTTTCCCTGCTCTTGCCTTTCTGGCCCACTGTTATTTCTGGCTGCTTTCAGTGTGGCTGATTGTGACCATCCGCTGGCTCTGCTTCTAACTCTAGAACTAATCACCAAACTCGTTAGAAATGTACACAGAGTAAGGGCCTGTGATCGAGGACCTGGGGCGTCTCTCCTGTCTGTGGCTGGTCTGCGTAGCTGAGTCCCATGGAAGCAGAGTTACACAGTGTGTGTTGCTTGCCTCCTGCCGTCCAAAGGCAGGGAGTTTCCCGCTCCGTGATGGCCTTGTTGTCCCAGGATTCTGACAATAGCCGAGGTAACAGCAAGCCCTGGAAGCCATGGGGAGTGTGGCTGGCTCCTCATACTTTGCAAAACAGATCTTATCCTCAGGTTTGAGCTTCAGTAGCCAGAGCTGAGTGCGAATGACCTTGATCTTGATCACAGATGTTAGCAGAGCACGGGCTCACTGAGTGTGGCTCTTGGCAGTCAGTGGAGCTTAAGAAGTGAGAAGCAGACTTGCCTGTGACGTGCAAGCACAATTTCGAATTCAGGGATGTGTTTTTAAAATAGAAACTGATTACAATCAAGTACAAAAAGGCAATTGCCGTTTGTTTTTAATCACTGGACGGGAGCCTGGGTAACTATTTTTGTTGACAGGTGTTTTATCTACCTTGTGAGTAATTCTTATCAAAATCTACACACTTGGTTTGCCAGACACTTTTAAATGCACCTTTGTTTTGGTTGTTGGTGGCTTGTATTGTACCTTCCCCCATCAGCAGAGCCACCAGCTTCATGGGTATGTGCCCTGGGCAGTCACGCAGGGCTTTGTGCTGTGTGTGGGGGGGGTGGGGGTGGGGAGAGCTGCAGTCAGTTCAATGCTCTGACATCACTGTCTTGAAATTCTTAATCACTTTTGAGTGATAAGAGGTCCTGTTCTTTCCTTTTGCACTAGGTTCTAGAACTTACGTAGCTGATTTTCTGGCCATTCGTGGACTAGGATCAGAGAATATCAAAGTTGGAAGGAGTTTAGTAATCAGTCTTTCAAAACCCTTCATTTTAAAGATGAAGGAGCTGAGGCCAAAACGAAAACAGAAGTGACTTGCCCAAGGTCATAGGACAATGTATGGCAGATTCAGACAAGTGGGGCACTTGCACTTTGATCCCAGGTCCCATGTGATCAGAGCCTCTTGGTCCTGCATAGAAACACCGACTCCTACCCAGGTCCGGCTGAGGCAGGGGATGAGAAGATTTAAGAATAATCTGAGCAGTTAAGACTACGAACTTAAATTTGCCATTCACCCTCCTTCCCCAACACAAGCGCACACAGAGTAAGTGACCAGTTTTGTCTGCAACGTTCGAAAGTGGTTATTTACTATAAGGGAATTCTTACTAATGATATGAAATTTGACATAAAACTGTCTAAAAAAATGCCAGCCACTTCCTTGAATTAGAAATTTGAATGGCACTTTTTTCCTGCTCACAGAAGTACTGCATTTCACGGATGGAAATTTGGAAAATGACCAAGAAGAAAAAAAAATCATGCCACAGTTTTCACAGTATTTTTCCCAGGCCTCTTTTCCACGCCTGTACATTTTTTACATTGTTGATCTCAAAGTCTGTTCATGTGAACCTTTACATTCCATCTAAAATTATACCAGGTTCCACCATATGAAATTGCGCTTTTTGTAGGTCAAAAAGGGTTGAATACTGGCAGTTTGATGTTATTCAACAAATGGCAACAGTGTCTCCTTAAATCACAGCGTGTTCTTCGTAAACATCATGCTTATTGTATAAAATTCGATCATGTGACTGCATGCAGATATGTAACTCACTGAACCATGACAATTACCAGATTTTTCATGATAATATATCCTTACTACGACATACATAAATATCTGCATATCAATCAACATAAGTTATGATTTGATTAAAGTGGTTTTTTTATTACTTTTGCCTTCATAGGTGAAATATTCTTTTAAAGATAACTGTATTTTTTTTTATGTTAAAATAATTGTTTTACAAAAAAGCGTGAAAAAAAAGTAGAAGAAAAGAGAGAAGTCAAATCATCATCCTCCTGAAATAAAATCGTTGGCGCACTTCTTTCTGGATCTCTGTTTCCTACGTTTCTGTGCTTTTGAAAACCTACGGTTTTTTGGTCACCCAAGACCATGTGGGGAGCATCAAGTAGAATATTCTGAATCGGGTTCAGTGAACTCACAGTGACTTTGGGGGATCTTTAAGGAAAGAGCTCCTCAACGTGGGTGTCACTCTCTGCACTGAGACAAGTTTGGACCTGCAGGCAAGCTTTTAGAAACTCTTACAGTGATTGGACATTGCCTGGCACCCAAGTGTCTCAATTCTTTTTTTTTTCTCTGATACTTCACTGTTTTAACCCTCACCTGAGGATATGTGTTTTGATTTTAGAGAGAGAGGCGGGTAGAAAGAGAGAGAGAGAGAGAGATTGATCGGTTGCCTCCAGTACAAACCCCAACTGGGGATGGAACTCTTGACCTTTTGGTGCAGAGGATGATGCTCCAACCAACTGAGCCACCTGGCCAGGGCTGATACCTGATTTTGTTTGTCTGTTTTATTTTACAAAACCATCTGTCTGTGTGGAGAGGGGGGTGGGAATGACCTTTCACCACCACTAGACTGAGTATCGCTCTAGAATCCAACCAGCATCCGGGCCTGATGCAGGGTCGGGGGGTACTTACTCGCAGATCACCCCCACCTGCAGTGCAGGGCTTCCACAATTTCTGCGTCTGCTGTCTCGTAGTATTTTTATTTCTTTGTCCCTTTTAGTATTTTATTTCTTTGTCCCTTTTTGCTGTTTTCAAAGAGCATGTCGCTTGTTCTCTCTCCCCCCCCCCCTTTTCCTCTCATGCCCTCTTTTTTTTTTTTCCATTTTCCCCATCTTGTCTCATGGTAGCAGGTGAGGGAGGGTGCTAGCAAACCACAGAACGATGCTTGTTAGGACGCATCGGGTAGTGTGTCAGCGGGATCTGAGCTAGGATTTCAGAGTGTCTGTGTCTAAAGCAAACGTGCTTTTGTATCCTGCTCTTGTGACAAGTCTGGTAGCTTGAGAATGAGGCGTTTTCCTACTTAGTAGAGACTGGTTGCATTTTGGATCTCCAGCTGGCTGGCTCTGAATAACTTAGACATGTTTTACAGCTAAACATTCTTTTTCTAAAAAAAATGTGTTTATTGATTTTAGAGGGAGAGGATGGGAGAGAGAAACATCAGTGTGAGAGAGAAACATCAATAGGTTGCCTTCCATATGAACTCTGACCTGGAACCAAACCCGCAACCTAGGCATGTGCCCTTACTGGGAATCAAACCCCTAACCCGTTGGTGTATGGGACGATTCTCCAGTCAACCAGGCCACACAGGCCAGGGACTAAATATTCTCTTTTTAATGTTAGCTATCCTTTGGCACCTTCCCCCCCTTTGACATAGTGTCAGGAGCTTGCTCGAGGTAAGCTGGGGCATTTTCAGTGGAACGTGTGGTACCCGATCATTTTTTCAGCAGGGTCACAAGCCCAGAGGAAACAGCTGTATGTTACTGATGTTCTGTTGCCAGCGAGCAGGAGCGAGTGGCATCGGCTTTGGAGTGGCTCCTCAAAGTCCATCAGCCTGATGTCCCCTGGGCTACGCATACACGTCCAGTGTTGGGAATAAAGCGAACAGCGATGACGAAATAACTGGCTTTAGTTAAATAATTTGCTGCTTACGGCATCTCTGTTTATGAATCAGTTAAAAGCCCTTTTAAATGAAATTGGATAGACTACAAAGTGTTGGTTTCATGTGTTTTATTTGCAGTTTAATCAGCGTGATCCAGCTGCTGGAGTGGGGAGAGTGGAGCCGGGGTTTTAATTATCCCTGCTTTGCCCGAGTTAGGAATTCCCAGTGGTGCCGTCTGTGCGAAGATGCCAAAAACCGCATTGTTCTTTAATTAGCTGTTGTAATTGTTTTAGTCTAATCTCCGTGATTAGCAGCAGCATTAAATACAGCAGGAAGAAAAGGCCTGTCCTCTACACGCTGCCCCAGTAAACAGAGCCATTCTCCCTTCTGGAGAGGGATGTCATAGAAAATCAATTAGATCTCAACCAGCATTGATGGGAGAATGGTAAAGACCAGCCACCATGAAGAAGAGATGGCTCCAGGGAGTTGGTTTATGGCCCCCACTCCCACTTGCTTGGAGAGCTCTGCCGTCTTGACCTGTCACAGAGGTGTCGGACAGGGCCCCACTGGATGGCTCTGTCTCTCTGGGGGCGGCGAATGAACTGCATTGCTACCAGCTGTTGTTTTGGCTTCAGGTCCTCTGCTACATGCATTAAAACATAAGCTTTTATTCAGCGCCTCTTTTGTGCCAGGCATCATGCCAGGGGGCTGGGGGTACAGTGATGAGATCACGGCAGGTACAGTCCCAGTCCATGCAGAGTCTGTAGTCTAGATGAGGAGGTGGATGTTAATCAAGCACTTGTGCAAGTGATGAGTTCATTGTAAGTTGTGAAATGCTCTGAGTGCAAGGTAGGAGAGAGTTTAACAAAGGTAAGTCACCTGGTTTAAAGGTTCCACACAAGTGAAGGATGAGCTGAGATCCAGTGGGTGCAAAAGAGTTAACCTGGACAGACTCGAGGAGGGGTGTTTAAGGCAAAGGGAACAGGTTGTGCAAAGGTCCTGAGGCAGGGAAGAATTTGATCTTCTCATTCTCTTAGAGGCACTGAGGTGAGGTGGGAATCAGCCAAATCTGGTTACAATCTCCCTGGATTCAAATTTTATTTCTGCTACTTACTAGCTATGTGAAATTCCTCAAGTGGTTTTATACCACCCTGCCTCATTGTTCCTGTACTGTAAAATGGGGATGATGGTGATGATGATGAGTAAAAATAGTAGTATCTAGTTCACAGAGGTGTTACAGAGATGTTTATATGTGTTAAGGATTCAGAACTTTGCCTGGCATACAGTGAAGCTCAGGAAGTGTGGGCGGGCGTGGCCTTGACTTTGGAGTCAGACGAAATGGGCGGAAATCCAGATCTGTGTGCCAGCTTTGCGGCCTTGGCCTAGTTACCTAACCTTGCTATCCCTGCTTTCTTATGTGTGAGGTGCAGATGATGTCCACGAACTCAGAACTGCCCTGCGGTTAGGTAAGCTATGTCAGCGCCGTAGTAGCCTGTTGCAGGTGCTCAGAGAACATTAGCTGTTGTCATTACTCCTGAGGTGTATGCGTGGCCCATGGCTGGAGGTCAGTAATGGTTAGTTCCCTTCTCCTTTTCTTCTTTCTTCCCATTGTCAGTGGGCCTTCGCCATCCTCCCCACACCCACAGAAAGGATACCGCTGCAGCGGGGTTTGCCAGCCTTGGCACTGCTGCCGTTTGGGGCTGGGTCATTCTTTGCCGTGGAAGCTGCCCTGTGCATTGTGGGGAGGTTGGCAGCATCACCTGCCCACTAGATGCCAGTAGCACCCTTTCCCCTGAGTCGTGATGCCCAGCATGTCTCCAGACATTGCCAGTGTCCCCTGGGGAGCACACTTGCCCGTCCTTGAGAACCACCACCTAGAGAAAAACAGGACAAATTAGATTAGCTGGTACCCTGGGAATGAGCCAGTGTAGGATATTAGAATAAAAATGACAAAAGTCTGTTGGAGAGGACGGTGTATAGCAGATAGTTTTGAGGTCCCTGGAGCATGAGAAGTTTACAGTGGTTCTCAATTTCCACTTTGGGACCTCCCAGGGAGATTAAAAACTGGGGTCCAAGCTCCCACCGGCTAGGTGGACAGAGTGGGTCTGGATGCCATCCAGGTCTCAGGATAAAGCTCCTTGCATGGTTCTAATGGGCTGACAAGGTTGAGAATTACTGTCTAGTTGAGGAACATACCTGTGTGAAAGGTAAGGTACCCAGGTGGACCTGAGGTGTATGTGCCATGGAATGATAGGGGCAGGAGTATTATTATAACTGCTACTAGATGTCAGTTATTCATGTACAAGGCATAATTTTAAGTGCTTTACATGTGTTAATCGTTTAATGCTGAAAACCAATCTATGAGATATGTACTGTTATTATTAACCCTGTTGTAATAGTAAGGAAACTAAGCCCCAGAGTGGCTAAGAAACTTTTTCCAAGATCACACAGTTAAAACTGGTGGAACCAGGAATGGAACTCCGGTCGGTCAGCCCAGAGCCCTGGCCCCATGTGCTTCAGGGGTGGGGCTGGGAAGAACTGGGCATGAGCATTGGGGATAGTGTGTTTGAGGTTTTGCAAAGTGGGTTAGGTGAAGGCCTTGATGGGTGCAGATTGAAGGAGATGCTAAGCATTTATTCATTCATATATCGGACCTTTATTGAGCACCTGCTGTGTTCTAGGTATCATGCTAGGTTCTGGAAATACACACAGGCCAAAACAGGCGTGCTGCCTTTCCTGAGGGGGCAGATCTCATCATCTGCAGGAGAAACAGACAAGAATCCAGTTAACAACAGTTAACACATGCTGATTGGTGGTAATAAGAAAATTAATAAGGAGCTGCTACCAAATCTAATGGAGGGACGTGGTTTACAAAACAAAATAAAATCTCAGCCTTGTGGTGGAATTTACTCCAGCTGCCCCAGCCGGGTGTCCTACGTGGAGGCAATGTAGCCCAGTGGTTAGGAGCCCAAGCCTTGGAGTGAGATTAACTAAGCCCAGGTTCCAGTTCCCAGTTTCCCTTTCATTTCTTCCCTGAGTATTTACTTAGTCTCTACTACCTGCCGGTAAGGCTCATACTAGGAATCTAAGATCCCTAACTTCATGGAGCTTAGCTGGAAGAAACAGACTATAACCATCTAAGCAAACACACAAGTAAGAAAAGTTCAAGGAGGAGGAAAGATGCTATGAAAAAGATTAAACAGTGATGTGATGAGTAATCGCTTGTGTGGGGTTGGTGATACCTGAGCCCCGCTGTGGGTGATGAGATATTCATCCCACCGGACAGATATTCAAGGTTGCAGGGGAAAGTACTCCAGGTGGGAGTGGCCTGTGCAAAGGTACTGAGGCCAGAGTGGGCGTGGCCTCTGGTGGCTGAAATGCAGTGATGAGTGAGGGGTGGGGAGAGGAACTTCTGGAGGCCGGCAGTCACTAGATCTCATGGGCCCTCATGGGCCATGATAAGGAGCTTAGAGTTTGTTCTATTACAGCACACGTGAGGTTAGTGAGATATAGCATGTGAATATCTGTACAGTGTTTCTCTAACCGGTGTGGCTCAGTCGGTTGGGCATTGTCCTGCAAAGCGAAGGGTCACTGGTTCAATTCCCAGTCAGGGCACACACCTGGTTGTGGGTTCAGTCTGCAGTCAGGACGTGTGCGAGGGGCAACCAGTCAATGCTTCTTTCTCACATCAATGTTTCTCTCCCTCTTCCTCCCTCCCTTCCCTTCTCTCTAAAAAAAAAAAAATCTGTACAGTGCCTGGCACATGTGGTGGGTCCCATAAATGTTAGTTTTAGATGTCATTGTTTATTTATAGTTAGTGTTTATCTGAGCATTCATTCCCCAGGCCGCTGATGTATTCATCATGAATCTCAAAGGTAGCCTTTCCTGTACAGTCGTAAATGACCCACGGAGAAGTTACAGCTCAAAGAACCATGAAGAGATGGCGGGAAGCGAACACCTAGAAATGGAATCACGTCGCAATTCATCGCTGCCAACAATGAGAGGCCCTGTTCAGTCGGCCTGGGGTTTCAAAGCTGGTTCTTTCAGATACCACCCTCTGTGGAAAATTAGCTTTATCCCAAATCCTTTCTTTATCCAAGCCAGCCAAGTGAAGATAAAACAGGGCCTCAGGAGAGGGGACTCTGACTCAGAAATCTGCATGGAGTGGGGAGGCAGGGTAGTCATGTCCCACCGCCTCCCCACTATGACCCCCAGCTGTCATTCGAAACTCAGTAAATACCCACTGCCAGTAACTTACGGTCCCCCCAGGCCCAGATGACATGTGTAAATATCTCTTCTCCATGTGGTATCCAAAGACTGAGTCAATAAACTTAATTTCCTGTGGATTCCACTGCTTGGTTGCCACAGCCTAGAAAATTGATCAGATAAAGGCTGTGTGCTTCGGGGAGCGTAGTTGGAGTCGGAACATGGCGGCAGGGAGGCCAGCCTGGTGGCACCTTGCGTGCCTCTGATACTCTGCTGGGACCTGACACAGGCATGGCTGTAACTTCCTAACTCTCTTCTAGCATTTTCTGGGAGCTTTACAGATGGTTATCACATTCTCGTTGTCCTCTCTAACTTCCCTGTGTCAAGGAACAAAGGTCTTGATTTAATTTTATTTAATCCAGTGGTGAGAATTGTGCGTAGTTAATTAATCAGGGCAAGGTCTTCTGATATGAGTCCAGAGCTAGGGGGTCAAGGGCTCTGCTTGGCCTTGGAGTCAGACCTGGGAGCCACCAACAGGGTGCCTGACCACTCTGAGCTTCCATTTCCTAACTTAGGAATCATTCTGTATCTACCTCATAGGGTTTGCTCATTCACCAGAATTTATTAAGTGCCTGTTAACATGTAAGGTCCTGGGTGATGTGAGATGTATCTTTGTCTTTATGGAATACTAGACCTCCTGGTGGAGAGACAGGCCAAAACCAACCAGCTAAGAAGTAAACCCAGACTACAGTAATGAGCTGCTGTGAATGGGTGCTAGGAGAGAAGCAGAAGAGTCTGGAATCGGGGGAGGTCCTGCATGTGATAGGGGCTTGGGACAGGGCTCTCCAGGGGCTAATATTTAAGCTGAGCTGCAAAGGATGAGGGTGGGGGAAGAACAGAACTGGCAGATGCCCCAAGTGACAAATGCAGAGGACAAGAAATGGACAGAGATCAAGGTAGCTGGAGGGAGGGAAACAGGCGTGAGTTTGGGTTGAACAAAGAGGTTGGTTCAGAGCGTACCAAGTCTTACAGGTCCTGGGAAGTAGACTGGGTTTTATTCTAAGGGCTTGCAGCATCTCTTGGCTGCATTTTGCTGTAGCCTCCAAATTTGCCTCCCCCCTTCTCTCTCTGCCTCCCAGCAGACTATCCTCACAAAGCAGTGCTTTTGAATCGTGAGTCAGATGAGGATATGCCTCTGCACAAAACTGACCAGTGGCTTCCCATGCCACTTGGAGTATAAGCCAAAGGTCCACTTACCTCTGGATCTCATTACCTACTGCTTCCCCCTCACTTACCCCTGCCAGGCACATTGCACCAGGGCCCAGTGTTTCTCTTTTTCTGTGGCTAAGTTTCTAGGTATCAGATTATGAGTTATATAATACAGTGCGTCCTTTTTGCTTTGGCCACTAGGAAGCTCAAGAGTCTCATCTAATGGCGATTGGAATCATTCAGTTAGCTTCAGTTTTAAAGTTGTCTCTCCTTCACTGTGGTTATTGATTTTCTGTCTCTAGTGTAGTGGTTTCTGGTTTCTCTGTCTTCAATTGCAAGCCTTTCTCTTATGCAATGGGCACGTATAAATTGTAATTTGGTTTTTTATGCTGCTCTCAGCTCATGGTGTGTCCATTTCCGCTCGTTGTACGGGTTCTTTTGGAGAGCAAATGTGTCGATGCCATTCAAGGAGAAGCAGTTGGTGGAGTGAGAGGGAACTTGTGGTGTTCTGAGGGGAACCTGTAGTGTATATTCTGGGGTCTGGAATCTAATGGTTTCGAGGGGGTTCTCAAAACCACTGACTCAGCCACTAGCTGCTGGGGTGGGTTGACTACACACTTTCCCCCTTTTTCTGTGGCACCCAAGAGAGCTGGTGTGTGAGTGACAGACGTGCTTGGGAGTCTCCTGGCCAGAGAGCAGGGAGCGGTATGAACACTCCAGAACCACAATTCATTCGCTGGTGGAAGGGGGCGCCTGTCGCTTCAGAACTTTTCCAGGGTCTCCGGATCTGAAGATTACAGAGAATTCCTGCAATGATTCTGGGAAAGGGGCCAACTTGAGGAGTCAAAACTAGTGTCTGGGAGTCGACAAGTTGGGTTTGACCTGCAGAATGTTTTGAAACCATTAGGTTTTAATGTTCTTTTACGACCCATGCCAAGCAGATTGACCTTATCGTGAATGACCGTGACCCCCTGTCCAAGGCTGCGTTTTAATCTCAGGACAGGATATACGTAAAAGGCCCTCTTGAATGCTTCCCCTCAATCCCAGCTTGGAGCAGATCCTTCTCGCCTAACCCACACTTTCCAGTTGAGGGAATGGAGGCTTGGGAAGATTAAGAGATGGTAATGTGTATCAGGCCCTGACAGTAGTTCTTCCACATCAAGGCAAAATCTCTCTCAATACCATAGCAGTTTTTCAAAACTTTTTTTTTTGCCTATGGTTTGAATATTTTTTTCCCTAAGAAAGGAAGGCTTTTTTCTTTTTTTTTGCCCAACTACACAAACAGCATTACAGCAACATGAACGGACTGCCACGTTGAAGGAGAGGATTCAGCCACAGCCCGCCAATTTGGCCACAAATCAAGCTGTGTGCGTGGGTCTGAGCAATCCCTGTCCACGTGCAGACGTCATCTGTGTATTTGTAAGCACAGGGGACGTTCCCTTCCAAGGAATAGAACATGCCAGAGAAGTCAGCAATAAAAGAGGGATTGTCAGGTAGGTGCTGGCCACTTAGGTGGTGGCTGGAGGCCCTGTTTGTGAGGAAGGCCCCCTGTTTGTGAAGAAGGCGTTGTTCGGTGGTATAAGGCCTCGCTGTGTCCTCTGTCCCCACGCCAGCCCCAGCAGCCAGGGATCAAGAGGTTGGCAGAAAGGAAGGCTGAGCAGCCCAGCCTCCTGCTTCCTGCCCTCACAAGCGGTGGCTGTGGGGTTGCTGGGCACCAGGGCTAGGATGTGGAACAGCAGATTTTTGTCTGGTCTTGATGTTGGCAGACAGCCCAAGCCAGCCCTGTGAACATCACCAGACCAGGTGCCTGAGGGTGGACATGGTCAGGGGTACCCTCGAGTGAGTAGAGAGCCTGCCCAGGAGCCCACTGGGCAGGGAAGGGCCTCTGTGGCCTCTGCCCTCTCTCCCAGCCTTTGCTCCACCCCCGCTAGTGGGGCTTTTTCCTAGAGGACCTGGTCCTTCAAGAGGGGCCTAGAGCCTTCTTTTGGCATCCGGCAGCCCTTTTCAGATATGGATAACCCGGAAATATTCCTGACGCACCAGGATTTGCATGAATACCAGAATAGCAATGATGAGTGGCAGCTTTGAGTCGGACTTCTCAGCTTCAGTGTCTGTCCCTGTCCTTCCTTGTGCAAATTACTTTGTTCCCTCCGTGCTTCAGTTTCCTCATCTGAAAAGTGAGAAAATAAAAGGGTAGTTGTGAGGACCAAACAGTAGCACACACATACACATGCCACACACACATGAGCACACGGAGAATGTGGAAACCACAGAAGGTCTTCCTGTGATCTTGGTAACAGTGTTGTATCGATGTGAATACTTCGACACCGCCGTGCCTTTACATAAGGTGTCACCATTGGGGAAGCTGGGTGAAGGAGCACGGAACTCTCTGTGCTGTCTTGGCAACTTCCTGTGAGTCTATTAATTATTTCTGTAGACAAGTTGAAAAAGAAGGAAAGAAAAGTATGTGAATGCATGTTAAGACCTTAGGACAAGGCTTGGGGCGTGGTGGCCCCACCTGAGTATTAGTGATGAGGATCATAGCAATGATGGCAAGTTGAGGATGTTGGATGTTGGACTCCCTCCTTGGTTCTGTGCCATAAGCAGAGTTTACAGGGTAAGAGGAAGGAGAGCTTTTGTGACCTCTAGGTCCCTCCCCTCCCGCCCCCTCCCCACTCTCCCTCCCTCCTGGCAGGAGCTCCAGGCACTGCTGATGGATGACATTCCCCGAGCACAACTTGCTTCATGCTGCTTAGTTCTGCTCTCACACAGTGCCTCTGTCTAGAGTGCCCTTCTAAGGCTTGTTGTCTGGCCAGCTTCTTTGCATCCAGCGTACACCTTGCTTCTTCTAGAATGCCTTCCTGGGCCCCTCTGAGCTTCACCTAAATCCCCACAAGGTGGTAAAGCAGGAACATGAGCATGAACATGAGACATGCACATTCTCCTGCTATACCCAGACCTCCTGAATCAGGAACTGGGAGTGGGTACAGTGGAGTCTAGCCATCTGCAATGCAACAACCTCCCGTCCCCCAGTGGCTCTGAGGAGCCTGCTGTCACTCACACTCCTCACATGCAGGTCACCTGGGATCTTGTTCACCAGTAGATCATGGTCAGCAGGTCTGGGTGGAGCCTGGGATTCTGCATTTCCAACATGCCCTAAGGTGATGCTGAAGTGTCAGGGCCCCTGTCCACAACTCCGTTCTGCTGGCAGGGCTCAGCAGTTTGCTGCTGTTGTTGAAACAATGGGCGAATTTGCAGGGCCTGATTATCCCAGATGAAGAGTGGTTCTTTTCATTGAGGGGAAGGAGGGCAGGGGAGATCCCAAGTCGTCTAGCTGGGGCTAGAAAAGAGAAGCCTGTAAGCAGGAGAGGAAAGAGGCCGTCCACCTGTCCTCCCAGGCAGGGCATACTCCATGCTCTGCCTGGCCCCCTTTTTATTCTAATAGGGTCTGGGAATGGAGCCATGGGGCTTGACTCCTGAAAAGGACACTATATAAACTTGGAGCCAACCTCTCTCTTTCTTCCCCCGTTCATGCATTTTTTTAATTCCACAAATGTTTACCAATTTGAGGACGAACAAAGAGACATTACTGGGCCAAACAGAGGTGCACCCTGCCCTCAGGCAGCATCAGCCTCGGGTGGGGGCAGATGGCACTCACTGAGTAGGACTGCAGCAGCTGGAATGGGATGAAGGTCCGAGTGCTCTGAGACTGTGTAGCTGTGGGACTTGGCCCGGAATTCAGCACTTTCCTTGGGGAAGTAATATTTAAGCTGAAATGAAGGGTAAGCTGGGAAAGGACTGTTTTAGGAAGAGGAAGCAGCATATGCAAAGGTCCTGGTTTGAATGGTAACTGAGCAGTGACTGGGGAGAATGCCAAGAACAAGAGTGAAAGCCCAGAGGGGGAAAGTGGAGTGTGGGTGGGGGCCGGGCATGCAGGGCTTTACAGGCTACAGTAAGAATTCGATCTTTGTCCTGAGAAAAATAGGAAGAAAGGGAAGGATTTTAAGTGAAGGATCCCTTTGGCGCCCAGGTGGGGCAGGGAGGGGTGGGTGGGCAGCTGGGTAAATGCAGGAGTCTGCCAGGAACCTGCTGCCCTCGTCTAGGTGCCAGGCAATGGTGGAGCTGGAGGGAAGTGATGGACCCAAGAGAGACTTAGGACTTGGGAAGGATTGGAGCTTGGACCTGAGGAAGAGGAAGGTGTTGTTAAAGAAGTGTCCGGTAATTCAGTTCAGTTGTGGCTTATTCCTAAAGGCAGGTGTGAGAAGCAACTGCCTTTGAGCTCACGTGACCTCTCTCCCCTGCCACCTCTGTTCCCAGGGGCACCTCCACCTGTGCTCCTGTGACCTATGCATTTTACTTTCCCCTACTGAGCCTCCCTCAGCATCCGCCCAAAGGTCATGTTCTGCCCATGGAGAGAGTCTTGCGTGCTCATTTATTATAAGTGAGACTTGTGCTGAAGCCGTAGGGACAGCAAGTCAGAGCTGTTCCCTCCCTCGCCCTCTCTCCCTGCCTCCTGCCAACAGGCTCGTGATGAGTGAGGGCCCACTGTGTGTCAGATACCTTTAGGCCAGTAGTTCTCAACCAGGGACAGTTGCACCCGCAGAGGACACTTAGCAAAGTCCAGAGACGTTTTTGGTCGTCACAAGTGGGATGGAAGGAGAGAGATTTTACTGACATGTCTGGGTAGAGGCCAGAGGTGCTGCTGAACGTCCTGCGATGCACAGGACGGCTCCCACAGCAGAGAATCACCTGGCCCCCAGGTCAGTCATGCTGAGGCTGAGAGACCCTGTCGCAGACGCTTGTGCTTCTATGAGCCTCCTTCTCTTCTCCTCCTTGTCGGGCAGATAACTTTTGAGCTCTGTTTGCATGCTGAGCTCCACGCTAGACATCTGCTTTTCTGAGGCTCTTCAGTTCTTTTTGTTATTCCTGTTGCTATTCATCTGTTGATCCTTTGCTTCCATCCACCAAGATTTACTCAGTGTCAGCTACGCACTAGACACTGTGCTGTCTGTCCCCTCTTTGTTTTACTCCCAATCCTCAGGACAATTAGAGGCGATAGACATTGTTTCTCCTACAGAAAAGATTGAATCCCATTTACTAAGTATCTACTACATGCCAGGTATCAGTAGCAGGAAGGATACTGATTTCTAACCCTCACTCAACTTTGGCTTAAATTAGGTTCTCTAAGCCCATTTATCCAATGTTGAAATGGATGCTTGGCTAAGAGAAGGAGCTCATTCAAGTTCACGTGCCTAGGAAGTGGGGAGGAAGCTAAGGATCGGGGTGATCTTTTGGCAGGTGAGCAAGAGTGCGGGCGGGTGTCTTAGGATTGAACCAGCCTGTGAGGAGGCAGGTAGTGTCAGTCTTCTCTGCACACAAGTCACCTCCAAACCAAAGGAGGAGCGACGGCCTTAGCCCCGTCCCTTTATAGGAATGGTTGGGAGGAAGATTCTGAGGATGAGGGAAGGAGCTCCTTTCATTCTGGAACTGTCCTGTGCCCGGCAGTGGGCTGGGGCCTGCATTTCATAGTCTCGGGACTTCAAGCAGCAACTTTTAAGACGGGTTTTGTCAACTCCAGCACACTCTTGATATTCTGATCTGGATCTTCCTTTGTTGCATGGAGGCGAGGGGACTGTCCTGTGCATTATAGGATGTTTAGCGGCATCCCTGGCCTCTGTGCACTAGATGCCTGCAGGACCCCGCCCCACCTTCCCAAGTTGTAAAATCCTGCAAGGTCTCCAGACATTTCTGAATGTCCCCCAGCGGAGAGGCCGGGTGGTGGCAAAATCTTCCCCCTGCCTGAAACTGAGAACCGCTGCCTCAAGGTAAGCAGCCTGCCCGCAGTGTTGTAGAAGAGGAAAGCCGGCCCAGAGCGGGAAGCCGGTCGCCCTGGGATGACAGGAACCTCACTCTAAGACGCAGCACAGGCCTCCCAGTCTCCCACTGAAGCTGCATTCCACCCCTGTGCACGGGAGACCACCAAGAAGGAAAACTGATCTGCAGTTCCCGAACACCCAGTATCAAGCCCTCCCTCAGATTCCTTCTAAGCCGCTTTATTTTAGGGACTTCCAGGCATCAGTCCCCCTGCAAACCCCAGCAGAGGAAGGCTGAGCATGTGTAACCCTTCACTGCCTACTCTCCGGAGGTCGGGCTTGCCCTGCTGTGCTCTCCCACCAGGAGCAATTGCCCAATTGAATTCCATTTGTAGACTCTGCCTCCTAGGGCACAGGAAGGCTCCTGGGCATGGAAGCCGGCCAAGCCTCGATCAATCCCTTCTTTTATTCAGGGCAAAGTTACAAATGGGTGGGAGTCATTGGAAAGCTGTCCCACCTCGCTGTGCAGAGAGGCCCTTATGAAAGATGTATTGATGGATCCCTTGTACCAGGATGTTACTGGCCTCGGAACAGCAGGAAATAAGGATCTGTTGGTTCTTCTTTCTGCCACAAAAACCCTCTTTCAGGTCAAATTTTCTCTGTGCCAAACACATTTGATTTAAATCATTTTGCTGCAAAATATAAATAAACTAGAGGTGACTCCCGTCATGAAAAAGAGAAACACCCTTGTGATGTAGCTTTGACTTACAGAAAATAAGGCATTAAAACTGTAAGGGCTCATAGAATTAAAGGATTCCCAGGCCCCAGGCACTGGCCCACTTATGTTAGGCAGCACAGGGGAATAAACACCAGGGCATGCACCACCCCCACAAGACCACACTCTCAGGTTCAAGACTCAGCCCTGACTCACTCCAGCCATGACTTGCTCCAGCCGTGTGGTCTTGGGTGGTCAGTTTGCCTCAGTGGGCCTTGAACTCTGTTTCTGTTTAACAAGGGGGCTGGAATGCATGTCTCTGGCTTCTGAATGTGAGAACATTCAAGACTTGGAAACTCACACTTACCCAAAGGATACATTTTAGAGGTGAGGAATGGACACCCCATTTTACCAAAAGATCCTTATCTTCATGAATGAGTTTGGAGATGGCGTTAGGGGCTGAATGTCTGTGTCCCCTCAAGTTCATATGTAGAAGCCCGGTGCCCTGATGTGATAGCATTAGGAGGTGGGACCTTTAGGAAGAAGTTGGGGTCAGATGAGATCATGAGGGTGGAGCCCCATGATGGGACTGGGGCCCTCATAAGTAAATGAGGAGAGAACAGAGCTTTCCCTTTCTCCACCGTGCAAGGACACAGTGAGAAGGCAGCCAGCCCTCTGCAAGCCAGGAAGAGGGCCCTCACCATGAACCTGACCAGGGGCACCCTGGTCTCAGCCTCCCAGCCTCCCAGCCTCCAGGACTGTGAGCAGTCCGCATCTGCCATTTCAGCCCCCAGGCTTGGTGCAGTAGCTCGAACAGACTAAGACAAATGGGCACCTTCAAGTTGTGAGCCTTCAGAGATGTATACAGAAGGGATTCTTTAAAAAATCCTGTTCATGTCCAGTGTTTCAGAAGTCCATTTGTTGTATAAATTGAAACACAGATGTATAGGCAGATTGCGTTTTACTTGGAGTTTAGGTTTGGAAGTCAGCATTTAGGGCAAAAAGTCCTGAATAGTCTGGATTTTTGTGCTCTCGTGTATATTCTCTCTCCTCTCTCTCATTCTGTCTCTCCTCAGTTCCCTCACTTCTGCTTGTTCTCTCTCTCTTTCCTGCTCTCCAGCCACCTACATGTGAGTTCACCGTTTGGATTCACATGTGGTGTGCATCCACCTGTCTTAGCTCTGGCTGCTGAAACAGGATGCTGTAGACCAGGTGGCTTAGAAACAAGAGGAATTTACTTCTCACGGTTCTGAAGTCTGGAAGTCTGAGATCAGGGTGCCAGGGTGGCCCCTCTTCCCAGCTGCAGACTGCTGACTTCTCGTCTCCCCACCCTTCAGAAAGAAGGCAGGAGCGCCGTTTGTCACGGCACTAACCCCATCATGATGGATCTGCTCTCCTGACCTAGTCACCTCCCCAGGACCTTGCCTCCTAATACCATCCCCCTGGGGGTTAGGACTTTAACATCTATTTGGGGATGACACAAACATTTGGTCTCTAACAGCACCACATCTAATCTCACACTAGGCAAGTGCACTTGGCAAGTTACCCTGAAACTGACCCCCGTGTGCCACGGGGGAGTGGAGCCCTTTCAGCTGTTCTTTGGCACTCAGAGGGTCTCCTGGGTCACGTTGTAGTTGTGCGTTTCCCTCTGTGGGCGTTGGGGAAAGGACATAACACAGCAGTGCTCCTCAGCAGGCCAGGGCACCCCTCCCCACTCCCAGCCTGACTCCTTCAGGGATGCGTGAGTCTCAGCCAGGTTAGGAGAAATGAGTAAACACCCCCTCCTGGCCCCCAGTGGCTGCCCAGGCGTCTGGGGGCAGGGGGCCGGCACACAGGACCGACTGTTTCACATGTGTGGGCTCTTTTCATCTGGAAATAAAAGTTCTCCGGAAGCCAGAGTCGGGGGTTTGTGGGGTCTAACAGCTATGAATGCGTTAGTAGAGTACCACTTCATCTGTTCAGCGCTGCTAAGAAAGCCGGTATTCTGTCTTATAAGTAAATGTTCCAGAAAACTAAAGTGGGCCCCTGTCAGTCTCTCCCTCTCTCTCTCTCTCTCTCTCTCTCTCTCTCTCTCTCTCTCTCTCTCTCTCTCTCTCTCTCTCTCTCTCTCACACACACACACACATACAATTTAGCCAGTAGGTCTTCATGGAAGATGTGTCACATCTTTGTGCCTTATAAAACGGTCCACAGAACAAAATGCAAAACGTTCTCAGTGGCGTTGTTATTGTTATTATTAATTATATGGTGTTGTGCCATGATGCAGTGACCCCTGAAGGAGATACGAAGGTGTGGCAGGGCCCCTGCAGAGGGTGGCCCCGCCTGTCCCTGCTTTACTCCCCACTGATTCTGCCCTCCCCTTTCCTGTCAGCGCTGTTCTCAGTGCATTTGCTTCTCAAAAGCCTCAGAGACCCCGGCTCCTCTCATTCCTACACAGATATGCATTGTACTCTGCTGTCCACCAGAATCCAGAAAGACAGTATTGTGGGTATCAGAGAAGGTAGATTAGTAATTGTAGATTTATACTCATGTTGGACTCATGCACTTGAACCCAAGTCTGAGAATCAGGCACCTTCTGTTTGATATAGTCAAGGCCAGGGGCATCCTGAGGAAGGGAACTGGGGCGAGCTTTAGAGTCATCACATCCCTCAGTCTCTGTCCCCTCTTCTGCACAGGGAGAGCAGGCAGGGTCACTGAGTTGTTAGTGGGATGGTGTGGCTGCTGGCCACAGCAGGAGCTTGGACATGACACTGAGTGTAGCTGTAAAAGTACATGTGGGCTTTAGGGTCAGGTGTTCTTTGCCACCCAGAGGCTGGGTCTGTGGCTTTGTTCTTGGCAAGTTTGCTGAGAGTCCAGAGGAATGTCACCGCCACAACCTTATTATTCCATGCTCTCCTCTGTGCAGAGTTGGGCGATATGTACGCAGGTAGCTTTATTTCTCTTGAACCCATGAGACCATTCTGTGAAAATAGCTTCTCATTCAGCTTTACCTGCCAAGTGCACAGAAGGAACCGGGACTGGTTTGACTGGTCCTGCAACTTCGATTATGGCTCATTCGGTTCCCATGATTTGGGGGGTAAAAATATCTTACCTGTGGATTTATTACATTGTTGACAGGTGATGCTTTTGGACGTAGGCTTATGGCAGGTTTAGGGCCAAGAAACTGTCAACTATTTCAAAGGAGCTGAGCTTGAAGAGTAAGCTGAAAATGGAACGTGTGACGGCCCTTCACCACTCTCCTCTCCCAGTCCAAATCCCAGCACCGTTATTTCCCGCCACGCCTGCACGGTACACAGGTGGCATTTCTGTAATCCCAGGGCAGCATTGCTTAGTAACAGCTTCAGTCAGGGAGAGGAGAGGGGAAAAAAGATACTCTGCCAAAGATATACATCTTCGCACCTGAACTTGCACCTGCCCTTTCCTCTTCCCTCTGCTTAAAGCTCTGTGCTTCCAAAGTCCAGCAGTCTCACTCCCTCAGGTCCTTGCTCAAAGGTCAGCTTCTGGGAGAGGCCCTCCCCACCACCACTTTTAGAATTGCAAATGGTCACCACCCTCAATCTCTCTGCTCTGATTTATTTTTTTTCCTAGCGGTGATTACCAGCTGGTAGACTGTATACAGTTAGTTTGCCTCTCCCATTGCAGTGTGAATCCCAAGCAAGCATAACTTTATGTCTTATGAAATATATATCTGTACACACACACACACACATACATAACAAATCATATGTGCATGTAGTCGGTAAGAGAAGCCTCAGTTTTAGACATGTTAAAATGGTGAAAAAAGACATTCACCTTAAAGCCAAGAGAACGTGGTAAAATGACCCGTAAAATGCCTGGGTTGCCTAGGTCAGCTGCTCACCCTACCCCTAGAATCGGAATGCAAAGGCTGAACGTGTTCTAAAGATGTGCTGGGGGTGAGTGATCCCTCTCCTGACTCCCAGCCATCGTAACGTCAATGGCTGCAAAAATAAAAAAGTGCCATGGAAGGCTGTGTTCTACTAGGCTTACTTCTAAGACCTTCCGTGCATTCTGTCCTTTAAGCCTCACAATGGCGTCAGTTCATGCCGCTTTAACAGAGGAGAGGGCGGGGCCTCGGGAGTTGTCAGAAGTTTTTGAGTGATGTGGAAATTTTTTAAACACTCACAGACAAAATGCAGCATTGGCAAACTTAACTGCAAAGGGCCAGAGAGTAAATATTTGAGGCTGTGTGGGTCATAAGCTGTCTGTGACGACTCGGTTCTTCCTGTGTCGCTCTAAAGCAATTGCAGAAAATAGGTAAATAAACAGGCATGGCTGTGTGCCAGTAAAACTTTATGGAAACAGCTGGCAGGCCAGATTTGGCCCACTAGCTATAGTTTGCTGACCCCTCAATGAAATACAGTCTTCGTGGGGGCCAGGACCATGTCACTTTGCTGCTGTTGTGCTCATCACTGCGGCTCTTTGAAGACGTTTCCTCGCTGCCCCCCCCCCCCCAAATGCTATGTTTGAGTTTCAAATGAGGAGAGAACAGAGCTTTCTCTGAAAAAAAATAAAGCAATCTCACGGCTTCTCTCAGGCCTTAAAGTGAAGCCGCTGAAGGGAAACAGGGTGGTGGCACTGGGGCTTGGAGTCGGGGTCGATGATAAAGCACAGGCACGAAGAGCCTGCTGCAGGGAAGCGGAGGTTGGCTTAGAACTCTCCAGCAGCCATCGGGAAAAGCAGGTCCGCTCCCTTCCATCACTCCATGTCCAAATAACTGACACAGGCCATTGCTCGTGGCAGGCAGTCTGTTCTTAGTGCTCAGGGCAGCTGGAAGTTTCTCCAGAGAGCCTTAGGAGAAGACACTGTGAGATCCAAGGACCAGCAGCCATGAGGCTTCCCCTCAGTGGCCATTGTCGGAGTGCCTGGCTGTCTGCTGCAGCTGCCCCTGGCCTGGGAGTCTCTTGCCTTATACCAATGGGTATATCCCATCCAGTTAGACACATCCAGGTGTCAGCCTGGGGTGACCTGGCATGGATTTCAGGGCAGTGACATGAACAGGCGGCAGACTACATGGTCTTCAAATGCCGTTAGAGAGCATAAAGCGAAAGCTGTCAGTCAGGGAGACCACGTAAAAATTCTGGCTCTGCTTCTGACCTTTGGCCTAGCCCCATCCCTTCCCTAGACCTTGGGCCCCTCCTCTGAGACCCAGGGATTGGTGGTAGTGTTCACCACTGGCGTGTGGTAGGGCCCGCATACAAGGACCACGCTGTGGCATTTGCCACTGTTATTTCACGTGAGGCTCCCTGAAACATCACCAGGTAAATGTCACCCCATCTGCCTCATGCTGCGGAGTGCTTTAGATCAGTGTTCCTCAACCATCTTTTCATTATCACCCTCCTAGGGAGAAATTTTAATTTAAACTCTCCTTAGCGAGAGAAATTAAATACCAAGGGATACGATTTTACCACGTAGGGTTGAGCTGGGGAGGGTTGCACACCATTGCAATAGCTACAGTTTTTTTTGCCACCACCCTTCCTTAACCAGTTTTGCCCCCAAGGGACAATGCCACCCCTGTAGAGATGGCACACTTAGCTGTGTTAGCTCCTCTTAGCAGTGCGGTTGACGGGGGAACAGACTGAGGCCTGAGAGGTGAAGTGACTGGCCCAAAGTCCGTCGTTAGGGAGAGGGAGCTGGCATTCAACCTCAGGGTCTGCCTCTAGCCTGTGCTTTGAACCAATCTCAACTCATGGCCACGACCCGGACTCTCTGTCACGCGTCTTGTTTTTGTTTTCACTGACCCGTATACCTCGTTAATTGTTTTGTTCTAGTAAATACAGAGTTGCCTCATTCTTGTTAATAGCTGCATTGTTTTCCACTTGCGTCAGCACAGCCTAAGTTATTTAACCAGGTGGTTTATTTCCAGTCTTTTGCAATTAAAATCTCTGCTGTTGCAACCCTCCCTGCACATGTGTCATTTTACTTGAGTGTACTCAGCCCTGAAGGTTGAATTCCTAGAAATGGAATTGCCGCATAGTTGCTAAAACATAGCATTTTGGTGGGGTGGGGGGGAGGCAGCGAGGAACCGTCTTCAAAGAGCTGCGATTCTTACTGAGCCGTCCAAGGTCAATTTGCACTGCGTTCTTAACAACTCACCGACTGTTTTGGCCCCCAAATGCTGCCTGACCTGGTTATTGATTTAGACGTGGGCCCCCCACCCCTGCCACCTTTTATACGTTTAGTCACCGAATTACCCTCTTGTCATCTGGTATTTCCCTGTGAGGCTTTGCACAGTTTATCTTTGAACTTCAGTTCTCATTTCATTAAAAGTAAGCTTAGGCAGCCCGCTTTCACTCCCGCTGCTTGGGTGCATGCTTTGAAACGGGGCTGGAAGGAAGCAGTCCCACGGCTTCTCTCAGGCCTCAGCGCCCAGCAGGCTGGGCGAAGGCTAAATCCTTTCCGTGTTGCTCGTCTGTTCGAAACGTTCTCCAAGAACCGGTTGGCATTCTGCAGACTTTCCTGGGCCTTTACTTACCAAGGTTAGGGCTGGCGTTTCACCATCAAGGAAATCCAGACGGTGGCCCTGGTTTGGGATCTGCGGAGGGCAAGCTCAAATCACTTCCCCTAGACCTCCTGGGGGAGTCTTCATGGTTGAGAAGGCTGACTCGGCCCCGTGTGCTGTGGCCTCAGCTAGGAAACCATGAGGTACATGGGGGCTGGAAAGGCGTGCCAAGTGCCAGTTTAACCCCTCTCTGCGGCATTGTGCCCGTAAGAAGAGCCTGCTCAGTATTAAAACCTTCTCAGTCATGAACCTCAGTGGTGTTTGGTGATGGTTCGTGCTGTAAGTTCCTGGAGGAAGAGCGGGTTAACGGGATGGAGAGGCCCAAATAGTACTTTGTCCAAGTAGACCGTGCCAGCCTTTGTCTGGTTATGAAGTCCAGCTGTGGCTTTCTGCCGCCTGCACTCCCGGCCTGTGAGCTGCTCTCTCTGACTCAGATTTGCTGGTTCAAGACGGCGGCCAGGTGGATGATTGCGTGCAGCTGGATTCCAGTGCGGTAATGGGGTTAACCATGCTTTCCCCCTCCGTCTGGAGCACAGTAGGTGCACAGAAATGGATTGAATGCATTTAGGCATTCGCTCAACAAATGTTTACCCAATTTCTATCATGTACTAGGTAGGGTTTAGGGCTGTATAAGGGACATGACAAGATAGCTTGTGTTTTAATCGGAGGATACAGACAATGGGCAGATACATAGTATCCCAGAAGTGATAAGTAGTGTGGTGGGAAGGAACACAGATGGATAGGGAATGCCTGTTGGGAGAAGGGGGTTGGTATTCGGAGGAGATTGGCTTCTGAGCAGTTTCCTGAGGAGTGAACCATACAAATATCCCGGGGGAGATTTTTCCAGGCTTAGAGAACAACCAGGGGAAAGACCCTGAGGTGGGCTCCAGCATTTACCTGAGGAGCACCAGTTAAGTCTGTGTAGAGCACCGCATGAGGTCAGAGCTGGAGGATCTTTAGCTGAGCCCCTTCCCTGTCAGACGAAGACTGAGGCCAGAAAGGGCGGAACTGACTGCCCCAAGGTCACACAGCTGCTGGTAGAACAGTCTTAGAGGACTCCCAAGTCTTATCCTCACACTTCACAGGGACTTTGAGGGACCTCAGAGTAGCTGGGAACATGCCAG
>VMDR010001129.1:0-145303 GCA_007922815.1 Macrotus californicus
CTGACTACAGCATAAAATTTCTTCCCACCATTTAAATTTACATAAATTGCCATTTTTTAAGTTCTAGAATTTTCTGTTTTTACTCCAAAAGAGTTAAAATGATTGAAATGTTAATGTTAAAATGTTGTTGAAACATTTAATGGTCACAGAAACTAATTATCTCTTAATTTTAGTTAAGGGAAATATAATTTCTCAGTTCAAGGAAGTTAGGAACCAGCTTACAGAACATTCTCCAAAAGGTATTCTCTTGGCCTTTCTTGAAGGTATCTATTTTCAAACTTTATAATACAGTCAAGTAAAAATTAATGCAGGTTTTCAAAATAAAAAATATATGTATTTTGTACAATCACTTATCTACTTAATCATTTATGTGGTTGCCAGAGCTAACAGGAGAGGGGGATGTGTGGGAAGTGATTGCTGAAAGGTAAGAGATTATTTTTGAGGATGATGAAAATGTTCTGGAACCAGATACTGGTGATGGTTACAGAACTGTGAATATACTAAAAACCCTGGGTGGTTTTTATGGTATGTGAATTATGATGGGGGACCCCCAAAAAACTGGAATTATCTTCTGGAGGGCAGGGCCCTTGTAGTACAGGCTCCCTCCCCCCCCGTAGTGAGTGTTCTAGGAACCCATCTGTTTCAGTGTACCAGCTGGTGGTGTTGTGAGAGGCTGCATTTGGCTCTAGTAAATTTTTTTTTGAAGATTTTTTTCAATGTGTTTCATCCATTTCATGATGGGTGATTTACAAGGGCACCTGCTCACACCTCACTGAGTGTTCAGCAATTTTTGACCAAACATGGCATGACCCCTGTATCCCACCCTTGCCTGAGTGATATTTTTTTGTTTCCCCGGATGAAAAAAAGTTCTGAAAGGAAACGTTTTGCCGATGTGAAACAGGTGAAACAAAAAACGGCAGAACACCAAAAGGCATCAAAATGGACAAGTTCAAGAACTGTTCTGGGCAGTGGAAAAATGCCTTCATAGGTACATTACATCAAATGGAGAGTACTTTGAAACTGAAGTTTAAACATGGAAGAATAAATTCACAATTTTTGATACATAAATTCCAGGTTTATTTGGGTCCCCCCTCATACATCTCAATAAAAATGCTGCAGAAAGCCTCAGGCTGGGATTACATTAAATTCTATTTATAAGGCAGAAGAACCATTTGGTACTTTCCCCTGCATCAGATGGTCACATTTAGCTCTTGCAGCAGCACATCAAGATGCGCCCACCAATTCTGAATCTGATTCAAGGCACCAGGCTGCTTCATTGTTTCAGCTTCATGAAAAGCAGCTGGACAAGAGTTTCTTTCATTTTATTATACTGTAAGCCAACTCAGTCATTCTGCTGGACTCCAATGAATGATCCACAACAGTGAAGCTTATGCCATTTAAATACAGTATCAGAGATCTTGCCAAGATTTGTAATTCTAAAGCCAACAGACCTAGAAGACATTTAAGTAACTTTAAAACATGTGTTCCTTGCGCTGAGACTATACTGCCGCAGTCATACTAAGAAAATTGGGGGGTTGGGGGGAGACGGAGGAGGTATAGGAGGGATAAATGGTATGGAAAGACTTGGTGTGGTGAACACACAATACCATGCACAGATGGTGTATTATAGAACTGTGCACCTGAAACCTGTATAATTTTGTGAACCAGTGTCACCTCATAAATTCAATAAAAAGGAAATTTTTAAAAAAGAAGCCTTTTCTTTAGGAGCTTTCTGCCTGGAAATATGTATTCACCAAGTATGTTATGTTGGAATCAATAGGCAATCCCTTCTTGAAAGCTGTTCTTTACTCAGGAGATAACCTATTGTTGTAATTGTAGAAGATATAAATTTCCTGATGGTTTTAAATACATTAGAGATCTGTTATTGGTTAGAATTAGGAGTTAGGAATACTCAAAAAATATATTCTTAACTTTAATAACCACACGATTTCTACAATCTCAAAACATCACAGTCAGGGAAGGAATGCGGGCCTGGAAAACCAATGGTTTGCACCACGCATGCTCAGCGGGGCAGCTAAGCGGGTGAAAATATGACGATCGGAAAGTCTGCTATTCAAGATTGCTATTGCATTAAATGTACAGTTTGCTATTACTGTGTTTACAATACATCTGATAATAGAATGTAAATCAGATAGGTACTTCTCAGAGCCTCTAGTCCAACCTCTGTGTCAGAAATGCCTCGGATAGGACAACATGCCCTTCCAGTTTGTAGCAGGCAGTCATGAGTTCAAATTTGGGTCTGACACGGGTCCAAGAGTGTTACCACTACAGCATGCCTCACTTATAATTTAATTCCAATACTTACATCTCTAGTTCTAACTTCAATCTTTTCTTTCTAAGTATTTTTTTAATTTCAAAGACTTTATTTAGTTATTTTTAGAGAGGGGAAGGGAGGGACAAAGAAAGGGAGAGGAACATCGATTGGTTGCCTCTTGCACACCCCCAACCTGGGATGTACCCTGACTGGGAATAGAACCCACAACCTTTAGGTTTGCAGCACAATGCCCAACCCACTGAGCCACACCAGGCAGGGCTCTAACCTCAATCTTAAAGGCCATTCCCTAATTTTCACCTGTCTCTTGGATAGTGCCATTACCTCAAACAGATCCACCACTGAACTTTGTCTTGTGTCTTCCTTCACCCTCGGACCCTTTCTGTTAACCATGCAAGCACTATCCCTAATAGGCTGAAAATTTCTCTACCAGTTTCAAATGCTGTTTAAATCTCTCTCCCATCAGACTTTACTATACACTGAGAAGTGTCATAAGTAAAACCAATTGGGTTACTGCTTAAGACTACATTAGCCTGGGGCTGGGGATAGGGAGCTGGGTGGGTTCAGTGGTTCAGGCTGTATAGATGACAGCCCTCCTTTCCACCCTGCCTCTAATACATTCTCCTCATTTAACAAAGGCTCGAGATTAAGAACAAGAACTCTGGAGCCAGTCTGCCATGTCACTCATTAGCTGTGTGGTTCTGGGCAAGTTTCTCCATCTCTCTGGGCCTCAGTTTCCTCATGTGTAAAACAACTTTCCTTATAGGGTTATAGTGATTAAATTAATTAATATGTATATAAAGTGCTTAGATCAGTGCCTGGCACAGAGTAAGCACTAAAAATGTTAATTGCTATTGCCATTATTATTCAGAAAGAGATTATCTCAGTAATGATGAGGAAAGAAATAACAATGCCCCTGGGGGCAGCAGTTTCTAAAAGACCCTTTCCCTAAAATACTGGTCAGGAAATACTGCTCGATGCTAGAAATCCAAAGCTGCACCAGGCACTGGGTAAGTCATTGTCAGATCCAAGAGTGGAGAGCAATCCAATTATAACTGATTATGTTGGGTTGGCCAAAAAGTCCATTTAGTTTTTTCCATAAAATAAGACACATTTTTCATTTTCCCCAATAACTTTATTGATTTGGATATTTTTAGTATGTTGGGTATATCCTGCCACTGCAGGGATGTCAAACTCATTTTCACCGGGGTCTGTATCAGCCTCATGGTTGCCTTCCAAGGGCCAAAATAATTTTAGGACTGTATAAAGGTAACTACTCCTTAACTGTTAAGGAGGTGAAATTACATTTGGCCCTTTGAAGGCAACCGTGAGGCTGATGTGGCCTCTGGTGAAAATGAGTGTGATTCCCCTGCACTATTGGCTTCTAGTGGGCAGAGGCCAGGGGTGCTGCTAACCATCTTCCAATGCATGACATAGCCCCACAGCAAAGAATTGTTTGGTCAAAATGCCAGTGGTACCCAAAACCTTCGCAAACCACTTTTGACACGTTCCATCAGTCACAGCACCTCCTCCATATACAAATCTTTTCTTTGCTTTTTCAGTTACATTTTTACCTTTCTTGAAATAATAAAGCATAATACACCAAAAATGTTGGGTATCTTCTTCCATCCTCAATATTAAAATGGCTGCACAAAAAATTCTCCAATTTTGACAATTTTTTAATGCACACTGATATGACAGCTGTCATAATACAATCCAACAAAATTGTTTTGTATGAAGTTAAAGACAACTAAGCACTACCAGAGCCATCATATGGGAAAAACTGAATGAACTTTCTGGCCAACACAATAGATCAAGGGTTACAAAGTCACTGCCTCTACAAACTTTTTTGTTGGCCCATACTGTTCTTTAAATGGAAATATAACTAGTGTAATAAATGGCAGGCTTCTTTGGAATACGTGGAGCTTGGGTACCTATCATTTCATATCCAGACTACTTCAAGAATTTAGAATATCTGTCTGTTCCCTGAAGACATCTGTAACTGCCATCCCAGTTAAAGTTCCTGGGCTCCATTTTCAGTACCTATATTTTTCTCCTTAAGGGGCCACAGCCCCCCAAATCTTTATAATATCTGGTACCACATAAAGGCTTCCCTTTTCCTTTTAGTTTGAGGTTCACATCAGAGCTATGGTATCTTGTTTGGGATGATTTTCACAGTCTCACTGTGATAAAGACCATGCACTAAAGGCCATTAATTATAGCTACTTGAAACCTAGAAGAATCCATATTCTAAGCTATTCTATCAAAATAAGACAACTGCTTTGTTTTTCCTAGAGGAGGGCAGGGAGAAAAATGTCTTTTCGCCTTTAAATATAAACAGAGTTAATGACAATGACTGGTTACATCACCTTGATCAGCTGTTATTCTGTACTCAGTTTTCCACTGGGAAACATAGTGTGCCTAATATTTCTAGGCATGACGCAATCCTTTCTATGTTTTAATGAAAACAGTATAAAAATAACTAATTCTTTAAAAAAGAAACAACAGAAAAAAGAAAGATGTCCCATTAGGGAAATGTTCATTGCTCCTCAAGCCAGATACAACAGACATCTCTTGAAAATAAAGCCCTGCAAAGAGGTCAAAGTGGCTGGCTGTACAGGTGATTTTAGCCTCCCTTGGATTTTACTCTAATCATCACCAGTGCTATCTTTCTGTAGCGAAGGTCTGACACAGGAACCATGAAGACTAACTCTGAACAGCGGGTCTGACAGGAGTCAAATGGAAGGTGGGGGAGAAGACGGCTAAAAAGGAAAAATGAACTATGCACTAGAGAGGGACGGTGCCATGGCTGCCAATTACTGCAAACTCTGTAGTTCTCAGAATACCAATTCATCAGTAAAGTTAACGTCAAGCAGGGTGTATGTGGCTTGGAATGATGGTTCTTGATTTGAATGGTGGTCTACAAGGATACTTGTTTAATAAGAATCTCTATTACTCTGTACCATATGTTACAATTTTTTAAAAAGGAAACAGGGCTTGGGAGATTCTTCAGCTGTATCAATTAGGCTTGATTTCTTTAAAAATATGAAAATGGCAAAATATTAATATATGTTAAATATGATGTGTGGGCATATAGATATGTGTTAACATTCTATGTTTTACAAGTGTCCAAAAATTTAAAAATATATTATTTTGTAAGAATGTATCTCTTTCTCCAGTCGGCTTAAAAGGAAAAAGAATCCTGCAGAAAGAAAACATTTTCCTGGGCCTTATTATTATACATTGTTTGCATGGATGGTGTGCTATAAGGCTGGACTTTGAGCTGATGAAGAATATAACCTAGAATAATTAGATGAATCAAGTTGAAGCAAGATCATGGCTTAAATTTAACTAAAGTCTTGCTCCATTCCCCAACAGTTTCTTTTGTGATGTACCTTCATGTGATGGAAATGATAAGGATTATAATGCTGCTAACTAAATCAACTTCTAGGCTTACTTTTTGAGGGGCAGGCAGATAAAAGCATGCTTTCATAACATATATGCCTGTATTCATCTATTAAATTTTAAATGACCTCACCAATTTACCTATTTTCCCTTCTGCTTCCAGTCTTTGATAGATCAATAGATAATGTATATATTCTGAAACATACACATATTTTGAAATCTGTTTCTGCTCTAGGAATATCTGCTTTCCTCCCAGTAGCTATTGGTTTTTAGAATAGGAAATTATTAACTCTTTAATTCACCCACAGAATATTCTTGGGCATCAAAGCTAGTATTATCATCTATTTTTGACCTCCACTGAAATTCAGGAATCTAGAATTAAATATGGACCTAAATTTGAAGGTCCAATATTACCAGATTCAATATTGACTTGTCTAGGAAATTTACAGATGCAGAAAATAGTTCTGTTGTTTAAGGTTTCAAAGGTTTAAGCCCAGAACTTCAACCTGCATAGCTCATGACTCATGGCTGAAGGGAATGATTACTAAGAGTACTTGGGATGGAGATGGCTAGACAGATAACAAACTGATAGACATCAGTTTTATTTACCAGTCATTTTACTATCTTCAGATCAATGTTTCAAAAGGGTAAAAGAATGAGCCAGCATCAGAAGACAAGTGCAGAAGAGAGGAAAAAAAACACTGCAATACACAAATCTAAGAAATGCAGACCACAGTGAGAGAGCAATAAATTCCAGTTGAGTTGACTTTAACAGAGAGCTGTACGTGTTCTACATCTCACTGCTCAAACCGCAGGTATCACAAAGCAATTTTTCGGTTTACAGCTGTCCTGTGGGTACCGTCTGAGAATCCAGAAATGATTAGCTTATGCAAAACAGCTACAACCCCACAAACCGGGTACTCTCCACCTCTGCGATTACTAGCGAATTGGCAAACATTACTTGAGCAAATGGAACCTATATTTCAAACAAAGACAAATCTAGAAGACCACAAGTAAACGGAAGCTAAAACTAGCTCAACCCATGCTGTTAGCCAAGGACTTCGTGGAATCCGCTCAATTTCTCTTCCCAACACAAAAGGTGATCTTTGGGAGATGATAATTTAACCACCCCGTTTGTTAAGTGGGTGGAGCCACAAATCAGGAGAACTTGTTCGGGAAATCACTAAATGTTTGAACCGAAAATCGGCGGAAAATCAGCCAAAAGTATATCAGGCCAAGTCTCTAAACCCCCTGTTCTCCCAACATACCTGCTTCCTCCCAACCTTCGGGCAGAAGTTTATACCGAAGCCAGAAACTACTAGCGCTAGATCCCACTGTGTGCCAGGCACGACTCCACTCATCAGCTCTCGCTCAACTCTAAAACAACCAAACCGCAAAGTCCTTGTTGCAGGGCTAACTGAGCTAGCAAAACCCACTCGCTGGAGGGCTCTGCCTCGTCGCCAGCCCATCTTCACCCCGAGTTTCCAGAAGTACGTGCCCAAGAAAAGTACATAAAGGTGTTCAGGTCTTTCCTCTTTCGGAGCCGAGAGGCGGATGCCTTAAGTTCCACCCGACGGAGACACACTCTGAACTTGAAGACTGGGATCTCCTACAGGGGCGTCCCTGCGGCTACTTACCGGTACGTTGTTGACTCCTTGTGCTTTAGAAGCTATCATGAGAATTTCCCTGAAATCCATGTTGACCGAATCGGGCAGACTGGGCCAGGCTCTCGGAGCGGAGGGAGAGAGCGCCCTACCCAGGCGGCCAGCTGCAGCCAAGTAAACTGGCTGGCCAGCCCCCTTCCCACCCCTCTTCGGCACGACCACTTCCGGCGCCTTCCAATGCCGTCTAACCGCCCCCTCTGCTCAGGCAGCCTAGATTCTTTCAAGTGTGTCGCTTCACTCGCAAATCCCTGGCGTAACTTCCTCTTTTAGGTTTGAGACACGTAGAAACGTGATACGTGGCTGATGACGTCACCTCAGGGGGCGGGACCTAGCCCTTCGCCAGCGAAGGAGACGCGGCCTAGTAAAATACGGGGTGTGGCTATGTCAGAGGACTCCGGCCCTAGAGGCCGTGGCGCGTAGCCTTGCAATCTCGGTGCTCCTTGCGAGCTCTGCGCAGGGAAAGCGGGGACGTGGTGGTTACCTACCAGGCCTGGGTTCGCTGGGTGTCACCGTGGACGCTCAGGTCTGAAACGGCGGCGCCCGAACAGCAGAACCAACAGGTCTCGAGCAGGGGGATTTCAGTAACCGGTTTCTAGGCGCTCCCGAAGCTGCGCAGGCGCACACGCACGAACTTGTCCAGTCTTGGATACACATTATTCATAACGACCTGGCACTGGTGTGTGCTTACCTCCTACACAGATGCACACATTCCAGGTTTAGCGGCACCCGCTTACCGTTTTTGCCGCATTTAGGGGCAAATGAACTCCACGTGGGGCAGTGTTTTGCTCAGTGGATGAATTCCTCCCATACAGACCGAACCTGGCCATAGTTGGCACATTGATAAAACATACCTGTGTGCCCCATATTCCTATTCACTGGGAGTCCAGTCCTCGTTTCCTTTTAAGAGTTATCTGAGGTCTATAAGGTTATCTCAATTCAGTAAAATACACTATTAGGCGGACTGGGAACAGGCCTGAACTGATTGTAAACGGACTGCAGGAATCTTTCCAGTGTAATGGAAATGCTCCACAACTGCATTGCAGTCATGGTTGTGCTATAAATTTACTAAAAATCATTGTACACTTAACACAGGTGAGTTTTACGGTAAATTATATCTAAGTAAAACTAAGAAAAATAGGAGACAGCTTCTTGGTCTTACCCTTCCAACTGAAGTTTAATGCTGAGCTGTAGCCCTCACTACATTTCTACACTTAAGGCTGCCAAAGCAACAGGTTTGTTCGAGGGCAGAACTGGAATTCTCAACTTCCCTATTCCCTCTGGGGAACCCAGCACAGCATAGCATACAGGTGGCCTGCCTTTCATGTACATAACCACCTATTGTAGGGAGTTCACAGCTGCAGGAGACCAGCCCTACAAATATTTCACCCTCACGACTGTGAGTTATATGGAAGCTTGGGTGCAAAATATTGAAAAAACTAGCAGGTCTCAGGTTCCTCATCTGTAAAAAATTAAAACTAAGATTTTTGTGTTTCCTTCAAGTGGTTTTCCATTCAATGGGTAGAGTCATCCTTTAATGGTTTCCTATTATTTTTAGGATAAAGACCAAAATCTTAATCCTAACCATGGCCTTTAGGACTGCTGTGATTTTCCCTGGCCCATTTCTTTAACATCATCACCTTGATTCTTACATCCCCTTATGTGCCAAGCTCCCTTCCACTCCGGGGCCTTCCCATATACTCCACACTATGTGGTATGCTCCCTCTTTCCTGGGCCAGCTCCAACTCATCCTTCTGAATTTCAAAAGCCTTTGGTGGGTGATTATCTAGGTTCAAGCATGAGCTCCATTGGTTCCTAGGTATTGTATAATTGGGCAAGTGCTCAGCCTCTCCCTGCACCTCAGTTTAATATATAAGATTAAAATAGCAGTGATACAGTTGATGTAAAATAATGTACGTAAGGACTATAGATGAGTACCTAACTGCTAGGGGCTGAGTTGTGTGACCTTAAAATTCATATATTGAAGTCCTAACCACCCGGACTGTAGAGTGTGACCATATTCGGAGATAAGATCTTTAAAAAGATAATTAAGTTAAAACGAGGTCATTAGAGTGGGTCCTAATCCAATTAGGGTATCCTTAGAAGAGGACATATGAACATAGGCAAGTACAGAGGGAAGACCATGTGAAGACACAGAAAATGGATACCTACAAACCAAGGAGAAAGGCCTCAGAAAAAAACAACCCTGCCAAAACTTTGATTTCATACTTCTAGTCTCCAACTGTGAGAAAAAAATTTCTGTTATTTAAGCTACCCAGTGTGTGGTGCTTTGTTATGGCAGCCCTAGCAATCTAATATACAGGCATGTGGTGAATACTCAATAAAAATCAGGTATTATTTCTCAAGGAAGCTCTCTCTGAGCTAGCTCAGGACGGCTTTTGTAAATTCTTACAGCCCCCAGTATAATTTCCTTTATAGAGCTTTTCACCGATACAGTAGCTAATATACAAGGGGAGACCCAAAAACACCTTGAATTATCATCTGGAGGGCAGGCCCCTTGTAGTACAGGCTTCCCCCACTGGTTAATGTTCTAGGAACCCATCTGTATCAGTGTACCAGCTGGCGCTGTTGTGAGAGGCTGCCTTTGGCTTCAGTGAAATTTTTTTGAAGACTCAATGCATTTGCCCGTTTCACGATGGGTGATTTAGGAGCACACTTGCCCACACTGCGCTGAGTGTTTCACAGTTTTGGACCCAAAACAGCATGACCCTCATGCTGCACACTCCCTATTCAACCGATCTCACCCCAAGCAACTTTTTGTTTCTCGAGACGAAAAAAGTCCTCAAAGGGAAATGTTTTGCCAATGTGGAAGAGGTGATACAAAAAAACGATGGAAGAACCAAAAGGCATCAAAATTGCTAAGTTCAAAACTGTTTTGAGCGGTGGAAGACACGTCTCGACAGGTGTACCACATCAGATGGAGAGCACTTGGAAGGCGACTAAAGTGTAAACATGAGAATAAATGCACAATTCTTAATAAATAAATTCCATTTTTTTGAGTCCCCCCTCATATCCTGAGCCCTTAATATATACTAAGTACTTCATGGATCATCTGATTTAATCATAGATGCTATAGTAAAGCAGTTGTTACTATTTCATAAATGAAAAGATTGAGGCTGGAAGAGATGAGATAGTTGGGTTAATAGTGCACAGCTAGTCAGTCAATGGGAGAACCAAGACAAATCTTGGGGAAATTAGTCACCATGCTAAATTGCTTCTTTATGTTTCAGTTAACCCATTTGAACTGGTATAAATGCATGCACATGAAATCACAGATAATTTAAGAGAGCTTGGATTAGGTAGTTCCTCAAAATCACCAAGAACAACTGCTAGAGGAGGAAATGAGGTTAGGAATGAGGGCAAGGGAGACATTTTCCTGTAACCATCTGAGAGAAAATTTACATCACTGAATTCATCAAATATTTCCTGAGAAACTACGCACAGCCCTACAAACAATACAAAGAAAGGAAAGACCCAGCCCTTGCCTGGGCAAGGCTTTCATTCTTGCACGAACACAAGTAACAATGATGTAAGACAGAAAGTATTAACTGCCCTAGGGGGTAAAACGTATTGGGGGGGGTGTTGCCAGATTTAGCAAATAAGATGTCCAGTTAAATTTTAATTTCAGGTAAACAAAAACACTAAAAATAATTAGTTGTTTACCTAAACTTCAGATTTCACAGCTGTCCTATATTTTAACAGTCAATCCTAGAAGTGATGGAATTCCAGTTAGAACATGAACAAAGACAGGGAGGCAGGAAAGCATATAAATGGGTTCAGAGAACGAGTAGTGGATGTATTTAGAGTAAAATAATGTCAGAAATAAGAATAGGAAATAAGGTCAGAAAAGTAGGTGAAGCCTTGTTGAGAAGGTCTTGAGAGCCAGGGCAAGAGGGAAGGAGGGAGAGGAACCAGTAGAAGACCAGAGAGTTAGGGGGCTCACCAAAGGAGTACATACAGTGCCATATTCCAGGAGGCAATGGAGAAGAATTGCCAAGAAGGAGGGGACACCTTAATAGATCTAGGCTTCAAATGTCAAATGCTGCAAGGAGGTTCAGTAACAATAAGGAGTCACTGAATTCAGCAATTGAGTTTGTTATATGAAAATTAAAGCCACAGTAAGACACCCTCTTCACCCATCAGATGGACAAAGTTTAAAAAGTTGGAAAATCAGCTTGTTGGTGAGGGTCAGAACTAAGACACTATGGTAGGAACGCATATCACTTTAACAAAAGTAACTTGACAAAATAATACATTTATATAATAAAGGCTAATGCTGTGTGTTTCTTGCATGCCAACTACTCTAAGCAGTTTTTGTGTACTAATTGAGTTCTCACAGCAAGTCTATGAGGGATGGAGACACTGTGGCCCAGAATCATTAAGCGACTTGTCCAGGTTCACCCAACCAGCACTTGGCTCCAGGCTGTGTTCTGCTACTATGTACCAGCTTTATCGGTTAAAGTCTAAAGTTCAACTCCTTTGTCGCAGAAATTCCTTTCCTAGAAAGATGTTCTACTAGAGTATTCCACATGTGTGAAAAGACAATTAAACCAAGTTAGTTACCGTAGCACGATTTGAAAAACAATCTGAATGTCCATTAGTAGGAGACTAATTCGATACATTTTGGTACAGCCCTGGAGTAGACAACTATGCAAAGAATGAGGCAGATCTACACGTGTGACATGGAATCATCTCTGAAGGACATTAAGTGAAAAAAACCAAGACACCGAACAACGTGTGCTACTACTGGGGTAAAAAAAGTGAACATGCATGTCTACACATACATATATGCTCACATATATATATATATATAAGGTTAGCTCTGAAAGGATGGGTGCTAAGAAGATGATCCAGGAGAAAGTTGCCTCTGTGGAGGAGGGAACTCCTGTGAGAGGCAGGGTTCCTTTTTGCTGCATTCTCTTTGTTGCTATTTGAATGTTTTCCCTTGTGCATATATTGCCTTTTCAAAACCATTTTTTTTTTTTAGTTTTAAGAAAGATTATAACAGCCAATGCTGTGCAGCGCCTTTCACTTTATTGATGTGCTCTCACGTGCATGCATTTCTTCGATCTTCCGACAGTTTTGAGGAAAGCCTTATCGACCCCTTTCCAGGGAGTCATTGTACAGACAAGAAATGCTCTACGGGAGATTTCCGTCTGGAAGGACCCTCTGGAGCGTCAGAGCTGCTGCCGCGGCGCTGGCATCACTAGTGAGAGGCGCAGGCCTGGGCAGGGCAGGCCTGAGAGTTCGGCTGTCTCAGCCCTCGCTCATCCTTCCCTAATTAAGCAACAGCGGCGAAGGCCAGATCAACAACGTGACACTGGAAGGACAGAGCCACTTAGAGGTTAATGGGGTGGGTGGGAAGATGTGTGACTATGGTACTAGAGGTATTTGGTGATGAGGAAAAGGTGGGAGACAAGCAGTAACGAGAGTAGGGGCGGGGCTGTTTGGGAGGAAGGCAAACCTGGAGAGGCTGTGTGGACAGGGAACAATGGGGTGAACTGGGTCTTCTGGCGCAACAGGTCTAGGCTCTAATCTTAGCTCTGCCGTGGGAGTGTAATGTTCTTAGGCAAGTTACTTTTTTTTTTAAATCCTCACCCGAACACATGCTTATTGATTTTATAGAGAGGGGAAGGGAGGGAGAAGGAGACGGAGGGAAACACGGGTGTGAGAGAGAAACATCGATCAGTGGCCTCTCATACATGCCCCGTGTGGGACCGAAACCAGAGCCCAGGCATGTGCCCTGACCAGGAATCAAACCCGTGGCCTTTTGCTTTACAAACCAACCAGCCACACTGGCCAGAGCCTTTTTGGTTATTTTTTAGATGTATGTATTGCACAGTATTTGAATACAATGCTGCAGTACAAACAACGCAGGAGTATCGCTCAATCTCACCCCTCTCAGCAGGGGAAAACTACCACGTGGGATTGCTGTGTGTTCTGAGATGTTCAATTATTCACAGTTATGTCTAATGTACAATATACATGTCAGATACACAAAGGTACAGTGTGTGTACCTACATAGAGCAGCATATATAAATATCTGCATATCAATACAAATTTAGAATATTTATTTTTGGAAACATAATTTGGTTTGTTTACAGAAATGAGACTATTCTATGTATGAATTTTTTTTCAGTTTAATGTATGTCTTAGAGCCTTTTCATGTCATTACCTATTGATCTACTTTATTTTTATAGCTACTGTATCATATTTGATAGTATGTATTTAGCATAGATTATCTAACCACACTACTGTTAATGAGTTGTAAGGCTTTTTACAATTTTTTACTATTGTGAACAGTGCTGCAATGAATAGCCTTATAAATGCTTTTTTGGGCAAAGAGCCCTTATGTTTTCCTCTGTTACAGATTTAGATACCTAAGCACTGGATTGCTGGGATAAAGGACATTCACAATCACAACTTCGATGGCGGCTACTTAATTGTCCTCCAAAGAGGGCCTCCCAATTTACTGGTAGATTCCCACTCCCCTTATATTAGAGCGCACTTTTCTCTATACCGCAGCTGGGAACATTCCCAAACTTAAATTTTTGTCAATTTGACAGGTGAAAAATATCATTGTTTTCTTATTTTGCCTTTCCTCAGTCACTAGCCAGCATGAATTACTCGCCACTTTTCATATGCTCACTGTGATTTGTTGTTCTTTTTCTGCTTCTGTAAATTGTTCGCCTGTGCAAAGGATATTTTGATTATTTTGCTGGCAGCCGTCCCATTCCCTGTCCCATTGTATAGCAGAAAATCCCGCCAGGTGGGATAAACCCTGCCCCCAGCCCCACTGAGTGCCGTAATCTAACCAGCATGGTCTCACCGGTTTTCCAGGTGATTAACTTAAAGCCCCCGTGGATTCAATTGTCAACAAATCAAGCAAGAATGAGTGTTCCTCAGGCACAGTAAGCACAGCACCCCAGGGCCCAAAATCTTTTTAAGGGCGCATGAAAATGCCTTAATTCCTTCTAAAATCAAAAGGAAAAAAGTAATCTTTTAGGTTAAAGAAGATGCTTTAATATATTTGGATTGAATTGTGCCCCCCACCCCAAATTCCTATATTGAATCCTAATATCCTAATTCCCAATGTGACTGTATTTGAGGATAGGGTCTTTAAGGTTAAATTAGGTTTTAAGGTAATTAAGGTTAAATGAAGTTTTTTAAAAATTTTATTTTGTAATTATTTTTAGAGAGGGGGAAGGGAAGGAAGAAGAGAGGGAGAGAAACATCAGTGTGGGGTTGCCTCTCTGGCGCCCCCTACTGGGGACCTGGCCCGCAACCCAGGCCTGTGCCCTGACTGGGAATAGAACTGGCGACCCTTTAGTTTGCAATCTGGAGCTCAATCCAGTGAGCCACACTAGCCAGGGCTGAAGTTTTCAGAATTAAGCCGTAATCCCATTTGACTGGTGTTGACAAGGAGAAAATTCTGAGAAGTCCTACATTAAATTACAACCAGTTAACTGCAGGTCAGCTGACAAAAGACTGGTGGAATCCCTGTGTGTCTGTTGTAACTTCAGATTAACATCTAGGTGGCTATTTCCAAGATTATCCAAAAGAGGGAATAGCCAGGTGCCTTTGGACCCCTGGAGCCTGCATTTCTGGTTTACACACAAATTTTCCAGTCTGTTGCCGATAGACAATCCACAGGAGCAAACACTTTTTCCTTCTCATTCAGCCTGATTCACCTCCTCCCACCTCCTTTGTCTCTAGCTAATGTGAATTCTTCCAGAATGGCTTACCTCTTTCTTCCCCCCACTTGATGTATAGAAAATGCTCCCAGCTGTAGGCTAGCAGCTATGATTGCCTTTCCCACCCAGCCCTGCTGCTGCTGGTTGAGACTCCATCCCCCAGGACCTGATATGTTTCTTGCACCAGGTGCTAATAAACCCTTTCTTTTAAAAAGGGTTTTGAGCTGTGGAAGTTGAAATTTTTGTTTCACAGTGTTCTTTAAAGGAGAGGAAGATGTACCAAAGAGTTTTCTCTCTTCCTATGTCCACACTTAAGAAAGGCCTTGTGAAGACACAGCTGGTGGGTGGCTGTCTGCAATTCAGGAAGAAAGGCCTCACCAGACACCAGCCCTTAAGCCATCTTGACTTGTAACCTCTAGAACTGTGAGAAAATACATTTCTGTCATTTAATCCACTCTGTGGTGTTTTGTTATAGCTGCCTGGACATACAGTATATTCATCTTTATCACCAGTACAGTCATAAAATATAATTCAATTTAAAGAAAATGTTTAGCCCTAGCTGGTGTGGCTCAGTGGATTGAGTGCAGGCCTGTGAACTGAAAGGTCATCAGTTCATTTCCCAGTCAGGGCGCATGTCTGGGTTGCACTCCAGGTCCCCAGCAGGGGGCGCACGAGAGGCAACCACACATTGCTGTTTTCCTCTCTTCCTTCCCCTCACTCTGAAAATAAATACATAATGTTTAATGTTTTTATTTTTATGCAGGAAGGGGCCCAGGAAGGCAAAAGTGCCTAGGGCCCATCAAAATCATAATGTGGCCCTGCAGTCAGGCTCTGACATTCTCTAGGTCTGGCCAGGCCTTGAGAACAGTGGTAGGGGAAAGGAGACTGCTCTAGATGGTGAGATCTGCTAATATGAGGCCCAGAACAGCTGCAGCTACTTTCTTCATTACAAGCGAAGCTGCGAGACACACGGAGAAAACAGAATGAAGACCACAGGAAAATGCAATCAGAGTACTGAGCCCTCATGCTTCTATGTTTAAAAACCTTAACCAAGTTTATTTAACCAAGTCACGAATGCATGCTGGCTTTGGCTGTAAAAGTTAAACAGTAAACCTATTTTTAAAAGAGTAGTCTTTTACCCCACTCCTCTCCATACACCCCAGGATGTCTTCCGTGGACCAAAAGGGGCCACAACTAACCTGACAAGCTCAGGGGAGACCTGCGCGGCAGCCTTACACACTCAGAGACTGAAGGGAACCAAACCACATAGGATGGTCAGAAATGAAAACTTTCTACCTAAAAGCAGGTCATGGCAGGTAGTCATGTACTAGGCTGGTATCTTCCCTGACAAAGTTCAATCTTTACCTTAACTGTGCCTGTTCACGGTCTTTTTGCTTCTAGAATAACATACCTTCGGGATGTCAGGCTAATTCCTCCCCCTCCCCCCTTTAGGGCACAACCACCAGAGTGAGACGACAAATCCCCTAAGTGTTATTGGCTATACCTACAAATGTAAAAGAAGTATGTTTTACTTTTGGGTTTTTTGTTGTTTTTTTTTTTTTACTTTTTATTCAGTCCCAGAGAGTTCTCCACTTTGCTTTCTCCCGCCTCCCTAATCTACCATCAATGAAGTTCACGTAAGTCCTTTATGAATACATATTCCCCTTTCGAGGCCAGAGAGTAAGAAGCTAGGGAAATTCCTTGACAAGTGGAATAAGGGAAACTGAGACAAAAATAATTAAGCAAGGCCAGCGATTTGAGCAATTTGCAGCCAGGTTTTATCTTCCCTAACCAAGGACACTTAGGAGCAAATGGTTTACACATTCCAGACCATCCACGCACAGAACAGCCTAGGTCCTGGTCCCTCTTCAATGATGTTCTTTAAAAATAAAACTAACCACAAAATAACCCCTGACCCCATTATATGGCACATTTTGATGAATCGATATATTGAAGGACACACCTGAAAATCTAATGAATATTCTGTTAAGATCCTCCCCTGAGACTTCCCCTAGGATTCCAGCCAGCCAAAGAAAGAGAAAAAGCCTCAAGAAAAAGGACAAAGGGGGCTATGCTCTCATTACAGCACACCTATGCCTTGCATCTCTGCTGCTTTTCTCCTAAACTCTAAGGGACCTCATGATACTTGCAACCAGGGGAGCAGTGGGTAGCAGCAGTTCGTCCGGGATGACCCCCAAACCTGTCTCCAAGGACCCCCTTTTCTCTGATTTCCCAGTGAGCTCACTTCTTTTACTGAGACTTCTATTTCTTAAGAGAGCCAAAGCAGCCCTGTCTAGGCTCTCTCCTGTTGCTTCTTCTACCTTAAGGCCTCCTTTTGTTTCATTGTCTCCAGCTTTAATGACACACTTTCAAAATCACTAGGACTCATGTTGCAAAATCTTTTTCCTATGCAAAATCAAGTATCCAAGTATCCAAGTATCCACACACCACCGGCAGGCACAAGGCAGACCTGCTCCAGACCCAGACTCCATTCAGTAACACTTGAATTCTTATGTGTAAAGTAAGTGGTAAAACTGCCATTTCCCAGAGTATTTTCTCAATCCACTGAGATTTTGTTTCCTGGCAATTACATCAGTTTGGCTCAAATAAACTCATAAAAAATTTTCTACAGGTTTGAACATTTTTTACGGGACACTTCCCATTGGCAACCACCCTCAGCTCTTCTTGATACCTCCCCACTGTTTAACTTTTACATGCCTAAAACATATCTTTATATTTGCTGTGTTCTTTTACTATACTAGTAATAACAGGAACTGACACATGTAAAGTGCCTGGTGGTCAACAAATGGAAGCCTTAATGTTAAAAATCATCACCCTGGCTGGGTAGCTCAGTTGGTGAGAGCATCATCCCCACACACCAAGGTTGTGAGTTTGATCCCTGGTCAGGGCACATACAAGAATCAACCAATGAATGCATCAATAAGTGGAACAACAAATCAATGTTTCTCTCTCTCTCAAGTCAATCAATCAATAAAAATTTTTTAAAGCAATCATCAAAACAACCAGTGAGGAAAATATTATATTATTCTTATTCTCCTGATAAGGAAACAGAGGCACCAGGGAGAATGTTGCTTTTAAGAGATTTCACACTTCATAAATGTTTGGAACCAGGATTCTAATGTAGAGCCAAGGTCTTTACCACCATGATTCATCATCACCTGCAACCACCGGTTTGAAAGCCGCTGGGGCGGGATGTGGTGCAGTAGAACTCGCTGAGAACCGAGGCGGTCTGGCAGAGGAGGGTGGAGTCCTGGACTTACCCGGAAGCCTTGGAATAGGGTTTTGGGATAAATTACAGATACCCAGTTACATTTTAGATAAACTATGAATGATTTTTTTTAGTATAGTATGTACCAACTAAAAAGCTATTTTCCTGAAATTCATGTAATATGTAACTGGAGGTTTCGCGTTTTTATTTGCTAAACCAGGTACCTAGGAATCAACGGCCTGATTCCAGCAGGTAGTTTAGCTCCAGGGAGGCCCGGTCAGCGAGGGCCCGCGGTACATCCAAGCCCCACTGTCACTAGGCGGCAGTAGAGGACTGAGCAGGGCGAGGGGTGGGGCTGGCGGCGTCCGGGAGAGCAGGCCCGGGAAAGGGCTTTGTCAGAGAATCGCAAATCAGCATAGAAGAAAGAACCAGTAGCTCGCAGAAAAAGCACAGTTTGTACAGGACTAATAAACACAGAAAGAGGCACAGCTGCATTCATAATTAAATGAATAAACTTAAAATTAGATACTTTTCCCCTGTCACATTGGCAAAGATAAAAATATTACAAAGATTAATCATACTCAGTGTTGGGGTGGAGGTAGGAAAGGGTAAAGGGGAACTAAAGGTGATGGAAGGAGAGTTGACCAGAGGTTGAGGCAGGCTAGTAAGGCAGGGAAACTGAGACAGATAAACAGTCCAGCAGTTCATGGCCATCTATCTAGAAAATCGCAAAATCCTATCCTCTCTAGCCAGGACACTGAAGAGTAAATGGTTTTAATCCTGGCTGGTGCGTTTTAGTTGGCTGGACGTTGCCCCACAAACTGAAAGGTTGCTGGTTCAATTCCCGGTCAGGGCATATGACCACATTGTGGGTTTGGTCTCGGTCGGGGCACGTACAAGAGGCCACCAATTGATGTTTCTCTCTCAGATTGATGATTCCCTCCCTCTCTCCCTCTCTCTAAAATCCATATAAAAAAAAAGAAAAATAATAAAATAAAAAAGAATTAATGGTTAATGGTTTACACTTCTCCCAACTGAGAGAGGGTAAATAGCTTAAATCACCCTACTCAGGGACATAGATCGCAGAAATCCAATCAGTGCCATTTTTGTCAACCACACCCAAGGATGAATGAAGTTAAGGGAATAAATCTCATTTGGGTGTGTCAGCCTAAGGCTGGCGAATTTTGATCCTCCCCCAAGACCTCCCCACCTTTAAAACCCTCCTGATGAAAGACCCAGCAAGAGCTCTCCTCCTGACCAGGAACTTGCCTGTGCCTTTCCCTTCCCCCATCTCCCCTCCCCCAGACACATTAGCTTTGCCTTTCTCTCCCATAAGCTCCAAGGACCTTTCCTTTGCCTCTGTAACTTGTTTTCTGAGCCTACGCAGCCCAACTGGTTGACTTCTACTCCCTCTGTAACTTTCAAAGCAAACTTTTCTGTTCTAGTTTGAGTCTGGCTCTGAGCTCTTTCTTAGCTAGAACTCAAGAACCAAGGTCTAACTTCACTGGTAACAACTGGTGCCATTTCACCGCCAACGTCGCTGATAGAATGGTGATAAACACATAATACAACATACAGACGATGTATTATAAAATTGTAAAAGCAAACAAACAAAAACCCCCTCAGTGTCACAACAGTGTGAGGAGGCCCTGGCTGGGTAGCTCAGGCGGTTAGAGTGCCGTCCCACACGCTAAGGTTGCAGGTTTGATCCCCAGTCAGGGCACATGCAAGAAGTCACTAATGAGTGCACAAACATGTGGAGCAACAAATTGATGGGTATTTTTTCTTTCTCTCTTCATCCCTTTCTCTCTCAAAAAAAAAAAAAAATCAATAAATAAATCCTTAAAAAAGTGTCAGGAAATACTATGTGAGTGGAGACTGGTGCCTCAGTTTTGTATTAATGTCAAAATGAAAAATCCATGTAACCTTTAACCAGTAATTCAACTCTTGGGGATTTATCAAACACACTCCCACATATATGTGGAAATATATGAACATGTTAACTGTTGTACTAGCCAAAAAACAAACAGTCTAATAAATGAAACTGGAAAAGTAGACCTTCATGCTGCCCATCACTGTCAGAACCAATAAACAGAGACAAGGACTGAATCTTTATGGATGCTTTATTCGGATGCCAGGGGTCTGAGAAGATGGTGGTTTATGTACGTTCCCTAAAACACTATCTCAACATCTCATCTCAAGCTGACTTTTTCATAAGGAGATGAAAAGGGAAAGGTCAATCAGATAAGAGTTGCAGTCTGGCAGAGATTTTCTTAGTATTTCTTCACCTACTGATCAACAATTCTTTTCTTTTTTAAAAAGATTTTATCTACTTTATTTTTTAGAGAGAGGAAGAAAGGGAGAGACATATCAGTGTGTGAGAGATACAGGTCCCTCAACCCAGGCATGTGCCCTGACTGGGAATCAAACCAGCAAGCTTTAGGTTCACAGGGTGGTGCTCAGTCCATTGAGCCACACCAGCCAGGGCTGATTGACAATTCTTTATTTGTGTCATGGACACTCCCTCCCTAGAACACAGTGGCTCAGATACTAACTCCACCACTTGCAGACCACCTGGGATCAAGTAGGTCCTGTTTTCCAGTTCCTGGAACAACAGCTTTCCACACTGATTAATCACTTAAGCCCATCAACTATAACTACAGCTAAAATCTTTAACTCTTGAGTTCTCTTCTGGTAAACATCCATCCAAATGAGAATTGGATTAAATAAATAACATATCCAGATGATGGAACACTATACAGCCATTTAAAGAATGCTGTAGGAAATCTGTAATGGTTTCAACAATAAAAATAAAGAAAGAAAAAAAGAAGGCTGTAGATCTATATATGTTGATGAGGAAAGAATTCCAGGATATTCTGACAGGTGAACAAAGCAAGGTACAGTGTCTAGTATTTTGTCCAATTTATGTGTGACAGAGATTGAGATGGGATGAGACATATTTATATGTTCATAGAACATTTCTGAAAGGATATCCATGAAACCATCCACAGTGGTTCTCTTTGGGGGAGGAGGAGGGATAAAAGGAAACACTGAATTGTATTGGTTTTACTCACTAATATTTTTAACCAATATTTCTAAAGGCAGGTAGTAGTGCCTTTAGAAATTTAAAATAAAAAAAAGACATTTGAAAAAGCAAAGAATGTCAAAGTCAGACTTGAGAGGTAGAAGGAAATGTGTCCAAAAATGAGATGGGATAAGTGGAAATAGGGCCAACCCTTGAACAATGGGGCAAGTCATCGGGCAACAACCAGCTGGTCCGTCCAGAATACATGGGAAAACTGTTGGTTCCCAGGGTGCCTTTCTCTCTTTGTTTGTGAAATTATGTGTGGCTCCCATACATTCCACCCATAGATTCGAGGTGGCACTGGATCACAAGCTCTGATGGCAGCTTGGATGTCAGTGTTGACTTTACCAGCTGTGATGTGTGACTTGACCAATAGGAGGAGAGAGGGGAAGCTCTGGTTTAGGGAGCTGAAAGTTATTTAGCCCTGCTCCCCCAAAACTATTCCAAATGTGCTCATCTTCGCCACTCTGGGAGGCAGCAGGAGAGCAAGTACGGATTTTTAGAATCATCTAGACCTGATGTCAAATCCTAGCTCTGCCACTTACTTTCTGTGTGACTTTGGCCTAGCAACTTTGCTGTCCTGTGCCTGAGCTCCTTATTTTCATTCATTCATTCATTTGATCATACATTTATTTGAAAATATTTATTGAGCACTTACTAAGCAGTGGAATTCCAAGAACAAGACAAAGTCCTTATCTCTAAGAGCTTTCGTTCTAGCATGTGTGAACCATTATTGAACAGAGAGGAACAATAAACAGGAAAACTAATGAATAATGTCATATGGGGATGGCTATGAAGACAACAAAATAGGGCAAAGTGATAGAGTGACCAGGGGTGCTGCTCGTCTGTAGAAGGAGACAGTAATCCCTACCTACATCACCGGGTTGATATAAAGATTACATAAGACATGACCCATGAAGCACTTAGCACTGTGCCTGGGACAGAGTATTAACAATGGTAACAATTATTGAGTCCTTGTTATATGCTAGACATTGTGCCAAGTATTGCAGACACATTAGCTCATGTAATCATCTCGTTTTCCAGGTGAGCAGAGGCATACGTAGGCTGAACTGCTTGCTTAAGATTAGGTAGTTAATTGATTTGTAAAATGTTAGTGGCTCTCTCTGTCTTTTGTATCTTGATTTATGGATGGAAGATCCCAGAGGGGGCATATTCAATTTTGTTGGAGGTAGGAGGGATATGGGCCAGGTGGAGCCTAGGGCAGCTTTCAAGGCCACCTGGAAGGTGAATAGCCATGAAACCTGGTGATGTGGTTAGATGACAGAGGGGAGAGTTGGAGACCATGGAGTCATGAGATAATGGTATTAAGGGTGTGGGCTAATCAGCTACTGCCTTCTATAACAAAATACCACAGACTGGGTGGCTTAAATCACAGACATTTATTTTTTCAGCATTCTGGAGGCTGGAAGTCCAAGATCAGGGTGCCAGCATGGTCAGGTTCTTGTGAGAACTCCCTTCCTGGCCTGCAGACCTCATTCTCCTAGCTGTCTCCCAATACAGTGGGGCGGGGGAGGGCGCGGGGTGGAGAGGGAGAGATCTTTTTCCTGTGTCTCTTCTTATACAGGCACTAATCCCAGTAATCCCATTATGAGAGCCTCACCCTCTCGACCTCATTCAACCCTAAATACTTCCCAAAGGCCTCATCTCCAAATATCATCACACTGGTGGGGGGTGGGGGGGCGGGGCTAGGGCTTCAATATATGAATTTGGGGAGTGACACAGTTCAGTCCATAGCAAAGGGGATGGACTTAGCCTATGGAACATATTGCCAGAATCTGGACCCCTAAAGCTTTTATGATAATAAGAAAAATGCCAGGTGCTAAATTTAGATCCAAAAAACTGCTAAGTCAAAGTTCGGAAGAAAATATTTTGGGTTTAATTAACTAAAAGTTTGGCCTGAGCTGACAGGGCAAGGTAGTCACCGAAACAGCTGATTCTTCTCCTCTGGTCAGATGCAGATATTCTTGAGCCAGCTTTGTGCCTGCCTGCCTGGCAATGCCCCTCCAAAGTTCTAAAGTGCCTTAGAAAGCTTTAGTGTGGGGTCTCCCAGCCACCTGCCACCTCACAATGAATCATGCCATCTGCAACCTTCTACCCCCTGTATTTTTAAACAGGCCATCATGTTGTTACTTGTAGACTTTATGAGGCATTGATATATTAATTCAAGGAAAGGAGTTTCCTCTTCATTTTTTAAAATTAAATTTATTGGAGTAACAGCGATGAAGAACATTATTCAGGTGTAAAACTTCATGACACCTGGATGCGCTATTTTGTGCTCCCCATCCAAAGTCTAGTCTCCTTCCATCACCTTGTATTTGACCACCCTACCCCTTTCCCCCACCCGCTCCATTAACGGTTAACTGACTGTATGTGGCATAACATACCACAGTATGCTAGGACTTTGTATAGATAATGGATAGCAGGTGTCAACGAGTTGAGAAAAATACGTGAAATAAAAATTTAAGATTGAGATAAAATTGAGAACAGCCCTAGTTTAGTGGTACAAATCTGCTCTTAGGGCAGCTTCTAGAGCGTTAAGGAACTGTTGAAGTCTTGCAGGAACCCGGTTTGAGAACCACTGCTTCACCATGTAGTCACCTCCATTCTCATCAACCCCTTAACTGTCCCCTTTACCAGTGGGCTTTCTTTCCCTATGGCTTCAACATCCCAGCCTTTCTTTTCTCCCTCTTCATCATTTCCAGGTCTCCTTCCTCAGTAGGACCCCTATAGGGTGTATGGCATGTATAGCAGACACTCATTCATTTATTCTGCAAGTATTTATTGAGCATCTACTATGTGCCAGTGTCTGTATTCAGCACTGGAGATACAATGATGAGCAGAAACAGGCATGGCCTCATCTTTTATAGAGCTTTTAAGCTGGTGGGGAAGAAGATAATCAAATAATCTAATTAACTGTACTCATAATTATATATTGAGATGATGTCTATAAAAGAAGAAATTGATACAGGGACCATGAGGGCAAACGTCAAAGGCTGTGGCTATGGTTCTGTCCAACAAACAAGTTAACTCACCTTTATGAACAGAGCCACTTAATCAAGTCAGGAAAGTCATAGAGAGCTAATTACCACAAGGTGATGAGTGAGTTCAAACTCTTATGATAAACATAGTACATAACTTTGAGTAAGCAACCTTATTCTTACAAATATTTTAACAAGAGTTGTTTCCTATGAAACTATTTATGGCTTTGTAGTAGGCAGCTAGGCATGAGCAGAGTTAAGACAAGGGGCCAGGTGTGGCAGGTTGAGAAACTGGGAAAACAAGGAGCTCAGCCCCAGGGTAACCTTTCCCCCAGCACATTGCTGATCATGCAGTTCATACCCCCTGACCTTTCATATCACTGGTCGTGTGGCTCAGACCCTCTCCCGACATTTCCTCTTCTCGCATGCCACTAGTCATGCAGGTTTGTTCCCCTTAGAGGTGGAACAAACAAGGGGGCCAAAGGATAGCCCTTAAGCAGTAAGCACCCAGGACAATGAGGTTCTGATCTGCCTCACATACATTTGAGCCTCAGCTGTGTTTCAGCTCCAGGCCCAGAAAAGCAGCAAAACCAGACAAGCCACGCCATGGCTGACATCAGGACCAGCTGCACTGACCAACGACCCCCTGCTCTGGCACCAACCAGTCAGTGGAGGCCATCACCCTGAAAGGACACACCTGATGAATGTTCACCAAGCTGATGAACGTTCTATTGAGATCCTCTCCTGGGACCTCTCCTGAAATCAACACACCCTGAAAAACCCGAGAGGCAGAGGACCCAGTGAAGCTCTCTCTATGGAGCATGCCCATGCTTTCCCTCTCCCTTCCCCCAGGCACATTTTCTTTGCCTCTGTAAGTTGTTTCTTGAGTCCATTTCTTCTACCTCTGTGACTTTTTAAAATATATTTTTTATTTTTGGAGAGAGGGTAAGGAAAGGAGAAGGAGAGGGAGAGAAAACATCGATGCGTGAGAGACACATCAATTGGTTGCCTCTCGCACACCTGTAAACCCAGGCATGTGAAACCAAAAGGTCTGACTGGGAATCGAACCTTCGACATTTTGGTTTACAGGCCAGCACTCAATCCACTGAGCCACACCAGGCAGGGCGCACCTCTGTGACTTCTCTCTTATTTGTAAAATTTATTTATTGATATTTATTGATTTTTTAGAGAGAGAGAGAAAGAGAAATTATCAGCTTGTTATTCCACTTACTTACGCATTCATTGGTTCATTCTTGCAGGTCCCTTGGCCAGAGATCAAACCCGTAACCTTGGTTTGTTCAGATGATGCTCTAACTAACTGAGCTCCTAGGTCAGGGCTGTGGCTTTCTAAATAAACTTTCTCTTACAGTGTGAGTCTTGGCTCTGAATTCTTTCTTAGCTGGAACTGAAGTACCGAGGTTGCTGAACCAGGTCGGGTCTGACTGCACCGGCTGAAAACCTGGTACTGTTTTGTCACCAACAGCTCAAGGCTGTCAGTCAGCAGTCCTTGGAACCATTAACGCCAACCTGTCATATTACAGGGAAGTCCTTTATCATTCTTAGCAAACAAACTTAGAGGCTCAACTTTGTAATGACAGGATATAAACACATATACATTAACATAAATCTGACGGTCACTATATATGAATGCTCTACTCTTCATTATCTATCGGAGATGTGAGGCCACTTGAGCAATTTATCTCCCAGCTCCTCCTATGTCAACAGTCATCTTATTCTTTTCAAGATTCCTCATTAAATGGGAAGCTAAAGCTTGTGGCCTCTGGCTTCAGATATAATTTCTAGCCACGGCTTATTAAAGAATTTGGGAGGTTTGTAATTTCCTGTTTTCTCGTTCGTGACCTAGGTCAACTCCCTTCGCCTCTCTGAGCCTCAAGTTGCTCATCTGTAAAATGGAGACAATCATAGTGACTATATTATAAAGATGTTGTGAGAATTAATATATATATATATACGGGATGGGCTCACGTAGATATACAGTTGTGAGTAAGCAAAACAGAATTTATTCTTGTATTACTGTTTATTAATTATTGTATTATTTTCCATACATAAAACTATTAACCTATTTTTCCCATCCCTGTTTCCAGGTAGAGCACCCAGCATGCTGTCCAACATGTAGCAAAGGTTTATTATGAACACAGGAAGTAGAGTCTTTAGAAAGTTAATTGAAACAGAATTGTGATCCTCACATTGCCCTTCAGTAAAGAGTTTACATGTGTATTTATCAGGTGAACTAAATATTCTTCACAGCTCTCACAAAAACAGAGACTCTTTTTGGAGGGTAATTTGGCAATTTATCTGGAGAGTAATATTTGAATTATAAATATAATAATTCCCTTTGGATTAATCATCACACTCCTAAGAATTTTTCCTGAGAAAATAATCAAAGATGTGGGCAAAGTTCTATGTAGAGTATGTTTATTACAGCATTAATTAAAATAGGAAAACAATGAACATATGCAACAATATGGGAAACAAATAAATTATGGTGAATATATATTTTTTAAAACTTGAAATATGCATGTAAAGCACTTGGGAGGAAATAAACCAAAACATTCAACAGTGATTCTCTCTGCACTGTGGCATTATAGGGGATTCCTACGATATTATTTATGCTTTTCCACTTTCTCCAAATTTTCCATAATAAATATGCTACTCTCACAGTCAAAACAGGTTCTTTTTAATAGCCTCACAGACACATTCCCCCTCTAACCTTTGTAAAAGACCTCACGGTTGGCAGAATCCCCATGAGTGAAAACACAACGCTAAAACCCTCTCACCACTGCCACGGTGAATCTCCGCCAGCCTCCTCGCCACCCATTGCGACAGCTCCCTGACCGCTCTCCTCACCTCCGGTGTTGACTTTGCCATCCAATCTCCACACTGCTTGCTGCAATAATGAGCTTTCCACAGTGAAAATCTGTTTGCTCACCTCCTACCTACAAACCTTCCTGCTTCCCATGGACTTTGACATAAAGCTGAAACTGTCTAGCACAGCAGGTCAGTCACAATCCAGCCCCCAAATACACGGTTCTTTCTGCTTCACTTTCCAGCTCTCCCCCTGGCACCTTCTGCTCCAGACATACCTAGTCACACCGTCAAACCTTTGTGTCTTTGCACACACCCACTCCTCTGGCTGGTAAACCCAGCCTGTCCTTAAAGCTGGCAGATGCCCCCTGCACTAGGAAACTTGGGGTGGCCTCTTCTGTAGGCGCATTTATTACCCTTCGGCTCCCCTTTCTGCGGTGCTCACTTTCATCACAAGTCCTTGTGGCTATCGAGTGGTTCATATGTCCAGGCACCCAACCGAATGCACCTCCTCGAAAGCTATCATTTGATAACTGTTTAATAAGTGCTCTCTATGTGCCAGGCCCTGGTCTTCAAAAAATATGTTGTTTTATTTTTTGCCTCTGCCCAGCACATGCTACATGCTTACTGAACGAATGGCTGAATGGGTTTATCTAGTACAGAGATCCTCAGACTTCATGTGCCTATGAATCATTTGAGGAGCTTGTAAAAATACAGATGCTGGGCTCTCGCCCCAAAGCTACTGAAGTGGAACCCCTGGTGGAGTCACCTCCATGTTTAACAAGCTTCCCAAGTGATTCTGATGCACTCCAAAGTTCCAGGTTGTTTGGAAGCCTCCTTACCTTCAGAAAAGACGGTGCCTAAGTCATTCGAGGCAGACAAAAGCCCACTCTGAATTTGTTTCCTCAAAGGAAGAAAGACACTACGTATTGAGCACTTATTAAGTATCAGGTGCCTTATGTTTAGGCGCCTTACATACTTTTCTTACTGAATTAGCACAAAAACTCTCTCAGTGAACTATTGATTTCCCCACTTGAAAGGAGATTGAGGCTCAGAAAGATTCATTTGCTTGCCCAAGAGAAATGGGTGCTGGGACTCTAGCCAGGAACTGCTGGCCTCCAAAAGGGTTTCCATGACACCCAGCCACTTCCCCAAATCTGCCACAGCCAGTGCCTCTCTCTGGGTGCCACACTTTTCGCATTTCCCAAATGCCCACCAGCAGACTGCTGCTGGTCCCTGATGATGGTGTCACCAGGCCTAGGATAAATAAGAAAAATGAAAGTAATGCCACTCTTTTTGCTAAGCTAAAGTCTATTTAAAGTATTAGCCTCAATTTTGAGAATATTTTCATTTATTCTTAGGATTAAGATGTCTTCTCTTTCACAAAATGATGGTGATGGCAGTTGATTGTTTCTCCTTTCTTTTGAAACTTAGTTTTTATTTTTCAATTCCAGCTTACATTCAATATTATTGTGTATTAGCTTCAGATGTACAGCATAGTGGTTAGAAAATCATGCACTTTACAGAGTGCTTCTTTCCTTTTTTTAAGGTCTTGGCAAAATAAAATACAGATAACTCTCATTTGGATTCCAATTTTTTTAAGTTTTAATTTAATTTTTTAATTATTGAAGAAAACATGCTTATTGTGCAGAATTTGAAAAAAATCTAAGTGAAGAGAACAACATAGGTATCTGTGTCTCTTTATTCTATTCACCAAGGGCCTTCTTCCCTCCTACCGACTTTTAACCCCACGTGCACACAAGGGTTGAGAGGCGGAATGACAATACAGGGGTTCTGCTTTTTCATTTACTATTATATGCCAAGTACTTCCCCATGTCAATGAAGATTTTGGTGAAATATTGTCAATGGCTATTTGGTGTTTTACTGTAATTTATCAAATTATTTTTCTACTGTTCGGTAGAGTTAAGTACTTAACGAGGCGTGTGAGTCCTGATTTTCTCTATGGACTCCTAAACTCTAGCTACTTTCCAAGTATTGATGTTACTTAAAAGTCTATTTTTGGCTCCCTTCTTCTTTACCTTTCTCCTTCATTGATTTTATCTATTCCCATTTTCCCAGGTCCTTCTATGTGCTAGTGACTCCCTACCTCTCATACCTCTCTCCTGAGTCTAAAGCCCACGTGAGAGAGTAGCGTGAAAATAGCGGGGAGAGCCTTGACTGCCATATTGAAGAGCTGGGGTCCAACTTTCAGAAAAAATTAGACCCGTTCTGTAAATCCCAACATGTGGTTCATGCTGACTCGAACGAAATCCCGCTTCCGCAGTGTGAGCCTATTCCCTCGGCTCTCCCTGCAGCCAGGGGAGGTCACTCACAGCACTTCCTGTACAGTGAAGGTTCGACACTTGTTGCACAGAGGTGTGTGTGTGGTATGGGCCGAGGAGCAGGGAGAGGAATAGGGTCACAATTCCAGCTCTTTGGCAGTTTAAACCCGATTGTAATATAAGAGTATTACACTGCCCCAAAGCCTGAACTTCTCAGGGTGAGAGGCAGGAAGCCGAGCTGGAATAGCAAAGGGTTTGGAGAGGGCTGAGATTACACAAATAGCTTTCCTGACACCTGCACAGGGTGCCTCGCCCTCATTGGCTTTGTTCCACTTCCTGTTTGGAGGAAAGCTCCTGGAAAGTACAGCCAGTCCTCTCTCTCCCTGCCCAATTTGGGAAATCTGAGGAGAGGGAAGTGGGACGGAGGGTGGCAGCTCAGGCCGAGGTGATTGTGTTGGACTCTCCCACTGGATCATGAGCTCCATGAGGACAGGGTAGGTCCGTTTTATGCGTGTCTGTGTCCTAGATACAGTCTGGCCCATTGTAGGTGGTTAATAAATACTAGCTCAGGGATAAATGATTGCAGTGACTGAGGTAACGAGAGGAAGGATCTGGGCTGGGGAGATCGTCTGTCTTGTCTGGGAAGATGGAGTCTTAGAGAGGAAGAGATAGGAGGATCTGCTCTGGCCTATTATCCAAAGACTGATCCTCAGTCGTTGATGTTCAGGAGAGAATCTTCTAGATTTTTTTTTCTCAAAAGTCATCCTCCTGCCCAACCTCCAGATACTTCTCCTTTTTTATTTCTATTTCTTCATACTAACTTCCCAATAGTGAGGAAGGAGCAACCCAAAAAACACAACCCAGAGATCTTAGGTTCTGGATGGAAGGGGGAGTTGGAGGGGGGCTGGGATTGGTGAGACAACTGAACTTGGATGAGACCAACACAAGGACTTACTAAAATGCTTGGATTTCCCAGAGTCTGAAGTTCTACAAATTTGAGTGTTGGAGGTCATCTAATCCCACATACCCCACCAAAATCAGGGATTCCTCCTGGGGCATCCCGTATTGAACCCCATTAAAAGACCCTTGGTTTTGCAGCTTTCCAGTTAGAGAAATCCACTTATGCTTCAAGACCTGATGATGCCCTTGTCAGCAAAGGAAAGGAAAGAGGAGTAAAAATCCAGATGTGTCTGGCCTCAGAAGCCAAAGAAAGACCCCAGAGTGTCAGTGTCCAGAATGACACTGACCCATGTATTATCTCAAGACAGCATTAAAATTTAGCCCTAACTGATGGTCTAGAAAGAGGAGTTCTGTTAAAATCTTTGTTCATTTCCCAAAGGCCTCCAGGAGCTGATTCTGTATCTTGGGTTACGTTGACTGGTCCAGGGCTCACTTATTTGACCCAAGGTTCCAGTGTGACAGAGACATTCTAGAACGAATGTCTTCAGAAGATGGGTGATATTGGGGTTCTGTGTTCCTAAGTTGACTCCAGTAAGCAGAGAGGGCAGGAGAGACCTGTAGGAATGCCCTGGACTGGGGGTGAGGGGATGGAGCCTCATACAGACCATGAGCTGATTAAGCACGCACTCAGGAATGAATATAGGTCATTGTCCTCTGTCTTCACAGCTTCTGACTTACCACAATCAGGAAGTAGAATTACCATCTGTCACCATCCATCAAACATCTCCACTTGGTTGACTCACATTCAGCTCACGTGTATCAACTTATCAACTCACTCCCCATAATACTATTGGAATTCCTGAATTTCTCACACCCTCCTTAACATTTCTTCACTGGTATGATTTCCCTCCCCAGATCTATAGATGGGGCAGGGGAGGGGTAGGGTGGGGTGACTCTGAGAGCTGATCGGAAGTGTACTGGGGGTCTGGAATAAATAGAAATTACCTGAGATCCAGCAGCAAGTCATGAATAAGGTAGACATCTTAGAGCTGGATTACGCCAAGTGGGGCAAACCACGTGAGGAGAAATGATCTTGTTGCAGAACCGCAGGGGTCAGAGATGGAGAGGGCTGCTGGGTGAGGAGAAGTCCCACAGGAGGAAGCAAGGCAAGCCTGGAATGATGGTTGGTGCCCATTTCCATGCATCATTCATGTATCTGGAGTATGAGAGTCAGGAATAGTCAGAGAAGCTAAGGAGTGGAGGATAACTAGCATACTGTCACATACAAGGTCAAGTCCAAACTCCTTAGCAGAATATGCAGACCCTTTCTCACCTGGCTCATGCTTACTTCTTTCTCTAGGTTCACCTTTTTCACTCCTCAGCTCACCCCAGTACTACAGGCACTTCCCTGAATTTGGTATGTCTCTTGTGCTTCTATGTACCACATACTTCCCTAGGCCTAGAACATCATTTCCTTTGGTACCTACTAGGTGATGAGCAACTCATCCCAGCAGATGAGCCCCAGATTTTTCAACTCCTTCAGACACAGTGAGTAATTCTAATGTTACCTGAGACATACCTTCTTATCTCAATTACTTCAATTGCCACTTTACATAATAATTGTTTGTGTGTCTTCCTGACCTGAATTGCGTACTCCATGAGGACAGAGCTTATATCTCACTGAGTTTTTGGACCCCAGAACCTAACATAGTGGCTGGCCTATACTTGGTGCACCATAAACATTTGTTGGATGAATAAACGAACAGATGAATGGGCTCACATTCATTCTCACATGGGAGACAAATAAGCAAAGAGAAAATTACAAAGCTATGTGAAAAGGGGTCACGCTAACAAGTCATTTTGGGTGCAGAGAGGAAGGAATGCCTAATTTCAGGCAGCCCTACCTCACTTTCTGCCCCCTTGCAATATGCAACTTAATATAAAAACAATAAACAGTGAAATCAAAATTTCCTTCTGAGACAAGCAAGCCATCTTATCCATAGGAATGACATTAGATAAGCTCTTTATTTGGCGGAAGGGGACAGTGCCTTGCTTTGTTGGTGATTGTGTCAGTCAGGGTGCTGGCACACTCAAGAATGTAACCGAAGAGAATGTAGTGACTTACTGGCAGAGATGTGGGCAGGGCTGAGGAAACCAGTCAGGACTGAAGAGGCACGTAAAGACTAGCAACGGAAAGAAGCTGTTGCCATACCTAAGCTTGAGGGCTAGAGTGGGAGCCTGGAGCTATAGCCAGGAGGAGCAAAGCCTGGCCCCGAGGGCTGGTGATAGGGAAACCTCAACTATGGCCTTTTCCCAGAATCAGAGCTGCCTTGGGCTCTCAGCTGAATCCAACCTGAAGCCAGAGGGCCAGTGAATGGTGGTGAGACAGTGCAGGGAGGTCAGGCTCCAGGGACTGGGCAGAGAAAGGCTGAGAACAGATTCAGGTTCTGGGAGGGCAGAAAATAATCAGCACAGAGGGAAGATGCCGCTGCTCTGCCAGTGATCTATGTGTATGATTATTGCCTGTTGGGTAATTAAACATTAATTTTAGCCCTGTGGAGGACAGTTTTATGTCTCCTGTTTTGTATAGTCAGGCATTTGTGTGTCTGAGCTTATTGAAATCTGTGCTACTTTATTAGCAGGCCTGGGTGGGACAAGGGTGCCTATGTTTTAAAAAAGCTTTCCAAGTAATTTTGATAGGCTTTGCTTTAAAACATATTTTTTTATTAATTGATTATAGAGAGAGAGGGGAAGGAAGAGAAAGACATCAATTTGTTGTCCCACTTATTTATGCATTCATTGGTTGTTTCTTGTATGTGCCCTGACCAGGAGTCAACGCACGACCTTGGCATACTGGGACAACGCTCTAACCAACTGAGCTACCCGGCCAGGGCAGAGTCTTCACTTTTAGAAAACCACTTTTATAGTCCCACCCTCTCGTTGTTATAGATAGTAAAAAGAGGCCTGGAGTAAGGAAAAATGCCGTTTGAGAACTATCACTTAGTTGATGTTAAAGGGTTTGGCTGGAAAAGTGACATCTGACCTATCACATGGCCCAATGTCTCCACTTTACTGGTGAGGAAACTGAGTCTTCAGAGATGAAATGATGTGCCCACTTAGCTGTGTCAGTCATGCAGCTAGACAGTGAGTTAATTATGTAGTAAGTCACCGAGAAGGAGGGGCTAGTGCTAAGGTCAGTATTTCCAACTCTTGGTCCAGGGCTCTTTGTAGGCAACACACTTTGCAGGAAGGTCGTATGTGTGTGTGTGTGTGTGTGTGAGAGAGAGAGAGAGAGAGAGAGAGACAGAGACAGAGACAGAGAGAGACAGAGAGACAGACAGAAGCCTGGGGGCAGCAATTCCAGTGTTCTGGTCTCCTGTTCTGGTCAGGTGGATCTCCCCACAGTCTCTGACTGGAAAGAAAACAGAGCAGACTGAATGCATTGGCCACTGGGGCTTGAGGCCAGAGGAGCGTGGAGGGGCCGGAGAAGGCTGTGGGTGACCTCCAGGCCTAAGCCCTGACTCTCACCCTTATTGCCTTGGGCTCTGAATCTCTGGTTTTCAATTCTGTCCCTAGAAGAGGGCTGCTCCCTGCTCTGAGTAGGTGTCAGGTTGAGAGCTCGGCTTCAGGGAGCTTTCAATGCTGGGCAGGGCCCAAAAGAGAGAGACAGAGGCTCAGCGGGGAAGGGCTTGCAGGAGAGATGGCAGCCTGACAGCCTCTCCCCAGCCAGCACAAGGCAGAGGCCCAGCACTGGGACTTAAGTGTCTCCATCCCAGGAAGTTTAAAACTCCCTGATGGCTGCTAATTAGGGTTAACTAGGACTGGCTCCCCCCACCCCACCCCATTTCTCAAAGTCTGACACACAGTTATTTCCCTCCTACTGTGGATCAAAGACCACTAGCTCTTCCTTTACCCTGTATCTGGAATCTTCATCTCCCAGAAGCTTCTTAGACTTACATTTTCTGAAACCAGCAGCCCTTCCCCTTCCCCATTTTGAGGGAGAAAGAAACTTTCTTCTACTCTCAAGGTTCTTTTGGCTGGTCTAATAATCAGACATGAGACAGATTAACAAGAGAACAAGAACCAATTTTAATACATATGTGTATGCATGAGAAACCCAACTTACATGAGACACTCAGACACCCCTCCTGTATGAGAGGTTCTGGGACAGAAAGTTAAAATGAGGTCTATATGGTCAAGGTTGAGGTAAGGTGCCTTAGGGGCTTCAAAGGGTCATTGCAGGATGATAAGAGCAGATGTTTAGAAATTAAAAGGTTGCTCTGCCCTATAGATAGGCCACAAAAATCCACTTCTGGTGATAACTCTTATGGGCAAGTACCCTAAATTCTTGAAGAGCAAGGAGGATGTTTCTCATGGGCCTGAGGGCTTTGGATTGCCTTCAGCTCGAAATTGTTTGCATGCCTAAGTGGCACATTCTGGGGAAGCCTGCTCTGGATTTCTAATAGATCCAGTCAGTCTTACCCAGCTTGATCACACATAAAATTTCCTCTCTCAGGAGATTCTTTTTCATAAACTTTCTACAACTTTCTGTGTCTCTTTTAGTTTATTTCTTGTTCTCTTACCCCATTCAGAAATAATCAGGGCAAAATTGCTTTATTTCCCTAATGAAAACATTTCTCTGTATCTCATACCTGGTTCTCCTCCAAGCCAAAATATATCCTATTTTTCTGGTATACGCAGTTGTTCCCCCTATTATCAATGATTTTTGTAGCTTTAATTACATATATTAGAATTCTTCACTTTTTTTTTTTTTTACTACTAGAGCATCACGGAAGTTTATTTCGGATGCAACGGCAATGTTAAAATCAACAAGTTTAATTCCTAACCGCACCAAGCAAACTAAGTTATTTAAGTATTTTAAAGTTACTGCCTCCAAAAAACTGAGGGAGCTTTTCTTTTTCACCCCACATACCATGGTTTCCCAAATAGTTCTGTTTTTGGAGGACTTTCCATTGATGAGTGACCTGCATTGACGATATTTTGGAACTTCTTTCCCCAAATAAAAACTAATCTGGACAAATTATATATTTCATTGATTTCTGTGAAGATTCTTGTCTTTAGAACCTAAATGCAACTGCCATACAGTATAATTTTTACCTGTTTGCCCCACAGTAAAAACCATCTGTCCTGAAAAATATGATGGATGGAGCCTGGGATCATCCAGTTAATAGAATTGTTTTAGCTTAGTGTTTTTTCACATTTCAAAATAACCAACTCAACGTGGGATATTTTTTCAGTCTTCACTGACTCACAGGCATATGAGTTAGCGGCCAGGTTCTACCTCTTGTATGTCTTCCTCCACAGTGGGTGGAATGACTTAATCTAAGTTTGATGTAGGACAATTACCCTTTACAAACACTTACAATGTAGGTTAAAGTCATTGACAAACGTGGAAAAAGAAACACTGTAAGAATAAGGAGCTTACACACGCAATTCAAAATTTAATACTTATTTCCTTCTTAAATAACGTGTACTTAATTGTCATGAGGCAGCTATTCGGTTTTTAACAAACACATTTAGGGATCCAGTCGTAGGATGATTAGAAAATTCAGGTAAAATGGTTACAGAAATAATGGCAGTGTCATCTCAGATAACTCATTTATATAGCAAAATCTATTTTGATATTTGGCAATTTACAAAAAGGCTGAGAGCCTTCTGTAACTCAAGCATTCTTCTCTTGGCAAGAGCAAGCTAAAAGCTTATCCATGAAGGTGAGGCAGGAGACAGCATAGGAAGAACTCTGAGACTACAATACTGTTACAACCCTGGTTGCTAGGAAATGCCTTTTACCAATTAGGTAGAAATAAATAGTAAACCGAGGCAGGCAGGAGGAAGGAGACACGTCTCACATGCTAACTCAGCAGTCCTGAGCCTGGTCTGATAATATTGCCAGGTGTTCCAATAGTGCAGGAAACACTATGTTACCAGAGAGAAGGGAAGTCCTTGAAATTCTATGTAGCATTTCCACTATCTAAGAAAGAAAGCCTTGAAACTGTGCTTTCATCCCAAGGCCTGGAATGTGGGAGAGGGTCCACGGTGCCCAGAGAAGAAGCCCATAAAACAACTTTGGTTAATTGTCTACCTCTGGTCACTATCTGTTTTACGAGGGAGTCCCTGATACTTACAGAAAGAGCCCATAGATAACTTTGGAAAGTGCCCCAATTTTAATGAACTGCCTCCTGCCACATACCTGTTTTACAACAAGATGAACAAATGGAGTCTGGAGCAAGATAAGGATTCGGGCTAACAGACCCCCACACACACCTAAGTTTGGGTAGTCACATTCCCCCAGGAAAATTGGCACCACATTTACTCATTAATCAATATGTAACTTTATTTCTCCTATCCCACCAACTATATAAGTCCTCAGAACAAAGGACATGCGCTCTTTCTCTCTTGGGGGCTCAGGCCCTCTTGGCACTCTTGGCTCCCTGGCCACTGGGCCTCTGGCTTACCCGGCCTCAGGCTGCCTGGGGGCTTGCCATCCTGGTCTTCAGCCGCTCTTACTTTTGCTGCCCTGCTTTGCCCTGAAACTTTGCCTTTTGCTCCCTACTCTGCCCAGTCCCATTCTCTTCCATGGGAACGAGTCACTAATAAACTGATTACATGCTTATAGATGTGCTGATCTGTAAATCTTTACATGAGTCAGCAAAAAAACCAGGTCTCTCCTGTCAACAAAGGTAAATGTGCTTAATGCTAACCTTTCTTCAGAGTTAGATTTAGATGCTGAAGAAACTGATACCCAAGAAACCAGCATGGTCTTTCTACATTTTTACTATCTTAAGGTTAGAACCCCATAAAGCCATTCCTCAACTACCTTCCTTTCCTGTATTATTCTCGGCACTCAATTAAGACTGCTGAAGTCTATTGTATTTTGTACTTTCACATAGAATTCTGAACTTTTAAAAGCCTTAATTTCTAGGGAAAACTAAAAAGTAAGTGACTGTGAACTGTTACACCAGTATTCTTTCAGATTGATACATTTATGAACACATTTCATAATTTCTAAAAATATATTTCCTTCACAGCACAATTTTTTTCAAATGTGGCACAAGACATGTTTTCTAATAGACCCAAATGTCTTTAGTTTCTCTATAATAAGAAGCAAAAAGTAGGGTGGAATCAGGGGAGGGAGGTGGGGATGGCTGGGTTGGGGAGGGAATGGGGTGGGGGTGTAAATGCAGACAACTGTACTTGAACAACAATAAAATAATCTTTTTAAAAAAGAAGCAAAAAGTAGATAAACCTATGTTCAGTAATTAATGTTTCAGTACTTTATCTTATTTGGAAATGAATTAGCCATTCAATGAAGTGAACTTGACTTATCATTTAACAGCAAAATGCTAAGGTTTCAAATTACCAGGAAGTTCCAGGAAACCATATATAAGTGCACATACAATATGGGGAGAGGGGGGCAAAAGGAGGTGTATAGTTGCTTGTATGAAAAATAATACAATAATTAATAAATAATACAAGAATGTGTTTCACGTACTCACAACTGTTCATCTACTTTTGCCACACCCTTTACTTCATGTTGATAACTTTAAAGAAATGCCGAACTCAAACAAGCTTTACTCTCAAATATTTTCGCAGATCATGTGATTCTGAAAGTATTTGGGTTAGTTTCTGTTACGTTTTTGAGAATTCTATGTAAGTTCTTATTTGTTTACCAATTAAACAGAGCTCTTTTATAAATTAACAATACCATCCCAAGGTAGAAAGGACCACACAACACACAAGGACACACAGACAGACACAAACAGGGAAGCCTTAGCCTTCATCTCAAAATCACTGCCACGGTGTGGGCATGGTAACGCAAAAGGCAGTGCAAGTGGCACCCCAACCGTGTTTCTGGCATATGGAATGAATTAAGTTTACCTACTCTGATGGTGAAAGCTTTTCCTTATTACTAGTTTTTGTGGAGAAAACAAGATTTATCTGTATTTGTCCTTGTCAAAGGAGACTTGGAGTCAGAGAACCCCTGTGTGCTTAAGAAAAAAAATAACAAAATCTTGTTTCTCTTTTTTTGAATCGAGGATCATAAACGTAGGTGGGCTTTAGACTGCTTCAAGAGCTGCAGCCTGGCTTTGCAAAGATTTGTAATATCAGAAAAATTGCTCTCAAAATTATATGTTAAGTGACCTCATAAGTTGATCTATCATTCTAACTACATCTTCCTAACTTGCATCTTTTCCTTTGGGTACACAGTTTTATTTTAGCTTGAGGAGGAGCCTTAGAGACCCCACACACATGAGAGATTCAGGGACAGGAAGTTACAATGAGGTATAGATGACATTCTGAGCTAGAGATGAGGTAAAGCGCCTTGGGAGCTTTATGAAGTCATTGCAGGATGATAAGAAGAGCAGAAGTGTAGAAGTTAAAAGGTTGTCCTGCCCTATAGATAGGTCATAAAATGTTATTTCTGGAAGTAACTCTTACATGGGCAAGGCCCCTAATTTAAATTCTTTAAAGGAGAGGTAAAAGTTTCTCATGAGCCTGCATGGTCTTTACTGCCTGCAGCTCAAAACAATTCACATGCCAAAGTGGCACATGTGGGGGAGGCCTCTTCTGAATCCTAACACCTTCCTACGCATGCTGGGCTTGGGAGGAACCTTAGAGATAAATCACCCACTTGCATATGAGGAAATCAAGGCAAGAGTGGGGGAATGATTCACCCAATCTCACAGGCGAAGTGACAAAACTGAGACTAGATCCCAGCCCATGTGACTGCCTATCAGTGCACCCATGGACTGACCATGATTCTGAACACACTCACTTCCACATGTGCCTGTGCACCTGTAGTTGTTGTAATGTCAACATTAAAATCTGCTTAAGTTGTGTTTTTCGCATAGTTGGCTCCCATGTCTTTGGGGCCTTACGCATGCTCAGGACTGCCTGTCTGTCCACCATTCCTGGTGTGCTCTTGTGTTTATTACACTCGTGTTACAGCCGCGTGCGGCCTCTATGTGTCTCTGTTTTAAGTTGAAGGATGTGCTTCAACCTGCAGTTGTTGGTTTTGTGGCTCTGTGCTTGTTTGATGCCTACAGGTAATTGTGATTCTGTGTGTGCTCCTGTATATGCCGGGATTATGGGTCTAAGGGCTGCTGTGTACCTACTTATGTGTCTCTTTTCATGTTAAAAGTTGCCTGTCTGCTTGCCATTGTGTGTCCACCTGGGTGTATGGTTGTACACAGTAAAGGCTGTGGGTTCAACTGTGCCCATGTGGACAGCATGTTTAAAGGCTGAAGGGAGCCTGTCTTTGCTTTTTATAGCCGGGTTATGAGAAAATGTGTGTAGCCATGAGTTCAGGACAAGAATGATTGTGTCTCACCCAACCTCGGTCATCACCCAGGAACTGAGGTTACGTTTTGCTCTGAAACACCTTGGCATCGCTTTCCCTGGAGACCCCTCCGCCTTCCTTCCCCTGGGAGCCAAAGACCCTGGGGCCTGGCCAGCGTTTCCAGCCTGGCTCCGCCCCCACCCACTCCAGCCACCTCATTGGCCCGGTCTGCCGTGACGTCGTGGGGATCGCAGACAGATCCCCCAGCGCCCGGCGCGCGGGAGGTACTGTCAGTCACCCGGGTCTTTGTTATCTCGTCGCCTCCTCACCTGGCCACAGGCGCGTCCTGGCCGCTGCAGCCCAGAGCCGGGTCCCAGCAGCCGCTGCCGCCGCCATGGTGTCCCCGGTCACCGTGGTGAGTGAACGAGCAAGCGAGCGAGCCAAAGTTCGGCTCTGCCCGAGCCCACCGGCCTGGGGACCGCATTGAGGCAGGCCAAGCCACTGGGGGCCGAGGAAGGGCAGGGGTTCCCGCAGCGGCCGCGTACCTCGGCGGGAGGCGGTCGCTGTCAGGGCCTCCCGGCTCCCCAGACCCACGGCGCCCCTCCTCCGCGGGCCCCCCGCCGGTCCGCGGCAGGGAGGGACCCAGAGGGCACGTGACTCTGGAGCGTGACTTTGTTGATCTGTGTATGTCTGGCGCGGGTCGGCGGGATTGCTGTAGAGGACAGGAAGGGTACAGGATCGTGCTGCCGGCTTCTGCGTGGAGGCGTGGGAGAGGGAGGGTAGGAGGATGACTGGGCCCTCCTGGGAGTCCTGTCCCAGATTTGTTTCCTCCCCTTCCTCATTTTATAAACAAGTCTGGGGCGGTGTTGGATGGGATGCCCGTGAGTCTAAGCATCCTTGATAACACGCTGGAGGAAGTGGGATCATTCTCTATTGACACCTCTTCCTGTTTCGACTTTTTCAACTGTAACCTTTGTCTCTTTTCCCCACCTTTCCTGTACTGCTGGGTTCTCTATGACTGTCAAAGTATCCCCAGTTACTACCGCCTATTTCTTCTAGAAAATATGGGGCTGGGGGAAGGGTATGGAGCAGACTTTGATGCTTCTGAGGGCTGGCAGGTGGATGCTGAGGAGGCCTGGGGACAGTGCAGGCTGTGTATCTCCTTCAGGCTCCTCCTGTGCCTGTGCCCTGCCCTGTCCAGCCTGGATGGGGGAATCTCCAGAGGAGGAACTTAGTCATCTCTCCTCCCAGCTCTCACCCTGGCAGAGCAAAGGCAGACTTGGACCCTGGACCCATCCATCTTCCTCTTCCCAACCTCCTTCATCACAGTCTGATCAGTCCCCAGGTAACTGATGTTCTGGGAATCTGAGTGTATCCCCTGAGCCCTGTGCTGGACAGCTCACCTAGACAGAGGCACAGTCACTTTGGGCAGAGTGTGGGTATACAGGGCATCTCAGCCTCTCTGAATAAGTGTAAGAGACTCTGTACCAGAAGCCCAAGGAAAGAAGTTTCAGGGGATCATATGTTCAGAATATCTGCAGCAGCCCCTTCCCTCAGCTTGGGGAGAGCCTTCAGTGACCTTGGATACAACCTTTCTTTAGCTGCCCTCCCCCTGAGACCTAGTCAGCTGCTCTAACTTCCCTCTCTTAGTTCCCCATCTCCTCCCAGCCTCTCTGCTGGCTTCAGATCAAAAGCTGGGAAGAGAACCCCCACCCTTTCCTGCCTCTCTCTCTGATGTGTCTTGAGTTGCTCTTGTCTGGCAAACGAGACTGACACCCACTGCCAACCCTCAGATCCCTGAAATTGCTGGTGTTTCAGGGACAGTTTTCTTGCTCCCAACTTGTGGGGTCCATTTCTCTAGCCCTGCCTACTCTCTTTGCTCATGATGGTTGCCTTTACCCTGGAGCAGCTGGAGTGGAGGGTTAGGGGCAGACTGGCTGGGAGCCAGCCTGTGGGGCTTGAGGTGGTTGGCAGTGCACCACCTCGCACATTCCTGGCAGTCACCTGGTGTTGCCAGGGCCCTAAGTCTGTGCCCTGGCCCCACTGCTGAAGGTCACGAGTTGGCCAGTTGTGGCGTCTCTGTGGTTTCCTGATGACTGCGCTCCATTCAGACAGCTGAGAGCTGATGCTGGCAGACAGGGGCTAAAGGGGCTTTGGGGAGGGAAGAGGAGGGGGCAGGAAGGGAGAAGTGTTTGGGTTGCAGAAGGGTTCATTATCCCAAGGACTATTTTCTGCCTAGTAAGTGACCATTCTGGTCCTGCCCTGGGGCCAATAATGGTATGGCCAGCAGGAATCGTGGAGCCCTCCTTCCTAATGAACTAAGCCTCAGGGTAGTGATGGGCTTGTTCACATTCTGCTGGTTGACTGGGAAAGGAAAAACTCGTTTCTTTGTGTCAATCCTCCCCGTTTGGGAGGTGGGCCTGTCTCTGGGGTGAATGTTTGGGCGGAAGACGCTGGCGGCGCGGCTTGGAGCTCTCCTATGGCCTTTTGAACTCCCAAGCTCTGAGTGCTGCCCTTGTCCTGTGTCCTCCAGGTGAAGAGTGAGGGACCCAAGCTGGTGCCCTTCTTCAAGGCCACCTGTGTGTATTTTGTGCTCTGGCTGCCCTCGTCCAGCCCATCTTGGTTCAGCGCCCTCATCAAGTGCCTGCCCATCTTCTGCCTCTGGCTCTTCCTTCTGGCCCATGGCCTAGGATTCCTGCTGGCCCGCCCCAGTGCCGTCCGCATCTTTGTGGGGCTCGTCTTCTCTGCCCTAGGTGATGCCTTCCTCATCTGGCAGGACCAGGGCTACTTTGTGCACGGTCAGTTGCTGCAGCGGCCACCTGGGAGGAAACCTGGGGTTGGGGGCTAGAGAGTCCTAGAGGGCCAAGGATTTGGGAGCTTTTAAACAAGAATATCGGGAATCTGAGGGGCTCTGAGACCAACAACTGTGGGGCCCCTGTTGGAGGACGACTTTGCTGGTAATCTGGTGATCAGGTCTGGAGTTCCTCAGGGGAGTTGGGGTGGGGAGGGGGGAATCTTAGTGGATTTCTTCTCACCCCTCTTCTTCCCAAAACACAGCTCCTGGGTTATCCCAAATACTGCCATCCCAGTCCCTCTTACTCATAGCCCCCCAGAGCCTGCCCTCAGCACCCACCCATTCTTTCACTCCCAGGTCTGCTGATGTTTGCTGTGGCCCACATACTCTACGCCTCAGCCTTCGGCATGCGGCCTTTGGCTCTTCGGACAGGTCTGGTGATGGCAGTGCTGGCGGGCCTGTTCTATGGCTTCCTCTACCCGGGCCTCTCCGGTGCCTTCGCCTACTCGGTGGGGGCCTACGTGGCCCTTATCAGTTTCATGGGCTGGCGGGCTATGGCAGGGCTACGGTGGGGCAAGGCAGCCTGGCGCTGGACTGAGCTGGCAGCGTGCAGTGGCGCAGTGCTCTTTATCATCTCGGACCTGATCATCGCTGTCAACAAATTCTGCTTTCCCGTGCCCTACTCGCAGGCACTCGTCATGTCCACCTACTATGCCGCCCAGATGTTCATCGCCCTGTCAGCTGTTGAGAGCCGGGAGCCAGCAGAAGACTACAGACTGAGCAAGGCCAAGTGAGGGGCTAGGGGCTGGTCCCCCCCTCTCCTCCTGGGCCTGGGGTCCAGAACCTGGGTACCTGCAAGAGCTGGTTCAGGATGGCTGCAGTTCCAGCTGGAGGCAGCAGGTGCCGCCTGGAAAATGTACAAGTTTGAGGGGGTGAGCAGGAATGGATCTCTCAGCAAAGCTAGTGGTCCAGGACAATGCTCAGAGCCAAAAAGAGCTGGACTAATGCTTCTTGCTGGAGCCAGAAGCAGACATCTCCTCAATGCTGCCCCATCGGGATTGTCAAAACCCCTCTGGGGCTGTGATGGTGCTCAGCTTCTTGACCTCCCCACCCCTTCTACTAGATGGAAGAGTCTGGCTCACTCACTCCCACTCTTTCTGATTTGTGTAGAGTTGAAGGGGAGGGGGAAATCTGTGCCAGGGCTTGAAGCCCTCTTTGAAGGCCCCAAGTTGGCAAGATTGGATAGGGGTGGAGTCTCCCTTTCCCTCATCTATTCTTATTACTTGAATAATCTCAGTTTCTATGTGATGAGTGGAAAGGTGCCTGTCTAGATAGGCAAGAGGGGACTTCTTTGGCCTGGGAGCTTGGGTATTAAGGATTCAGGTTGGTCCCATTGCTCTCAAAGGTCAGCCCAGAGCTCAGGCCCCACATCATCACCCTCAGACCCCCACCCCCCTAGGGTTAGGGTGAACCATGCCAAAGGAAGGGGCCAGCCTGTGTGTTCTGTGTGTGTGCAATCTGTCTCCCAGCCTGTGTCTTTCTCTGCCATCTGTGTCTGTTCTGCTGTTAAAATCTTACAGGGAGAGGCCTCAGGGAGCTGTTGAAGGGGTGCTGAGCCTGGCTCAGAGAGCTGGGAACCCCCATGCCCCCTCCCCCACTGCTTTCCTCCCTGCCACTCCTGCACTGGTAGCAAGGGTAGGGTGGCTCCAATGATACTCTAGGGTCATAAGACCCGAGGCACATTCAATGCAAGGTGAGCAAAGATGGGACGATTCTGTCCTTGACTGTTCATATGAAAAAATAAAAATAAAAACCAAGGGCTATTGACTCCCTGTGTCTGTCTGCGTGGCACACGCCCATCCTGGAGAGACAGGGGAGGGGCATGGAGCCAGGGGCCCTGGGTGTCCTCACAGCCTGGGTCACAGTACTGGCCAGTGTATCTTGGTGCCAGGCTGGCTCCCTGGCTTTGGTAACACTGCTGGTTGGAATGGGTCTCACTTCCCTGGTCATGTGTGGGTGAGGGTGTAGTTCAGGAGGATGGGGGATGGGTGGTATTTGTCACTGTCCAAATTTGTCCTCGATGCCATCGCCTGTGCATAGGTGCTCAGCACCTTTGGTGACCCTTAGTTACCTAGTGTCCTCCTGCTGCCCACTTCCTCCCTGCCTCACCCCCGACCTGCTGCCTGCTCTGAAACAATCCAGATTCCCTTCAACTGTCTTCTCTTTTCTTAGACTTGGGCTCAGTTGAACAGCTGGGAGGAATGGAATTAGACTGGGTGACTCAGACTTTTGATGTGAAGCCCTGGCAGAATAACGTGTCCCCCACACTCCAGGGACATTTGCATCTTAATGGGCAATGCTCTGACCCAGAATTCTAAAGGGAAGCCTTGGGTGGTGTTGAGTACGCCTTTAGTAGAGGGGTTGTTCAGTTGTGGGGTATGATAGAAGGCAACTCAAGTCCCTTGTGGGTGTTGGATGAATCAGTGACTTTGAACAAAGGGTTTTTACAGAAATCTCTGGTGGGAGATAGCAAAAGAATAAGTAGAAGAGGGAGGCTCAAAGCCCATTATCCTTGCTTCAAGCCCTGTAGCTTCCTAAGGTTTTTTAAAGGAAGGATTCCACTGCCAACGCATAAGTTTGCAACCTAGAGCTGGATGAGTAATTCTTTCTAGTTCTGAGATGCTCTCGTTCTCAAAGAGTGGGAACCCTGGACACTAAAGAGGCAAGGTCCTAATCCTGCTAAACCCCAGAAGTATGATGACAGACCTACCTGGTATGAAGGAACGGGGGTGGGGGGGGGAGTGGGATGGGGAGAAGGATGAATCAGGCAAGAGTTGCCCACCTAAGCCCTGAGAGGATGGGAGGGCACAATGTAGTCACAGAGGACGGGGAGGCAAAGACCCAGTCAAAAATGGGCTGGTCGCTCCCTAAGTGGGTGGGTTTGGACCAGGCTCTCAGCAGTCTCTGCATCCCCATTGCACTTTCACTTCCACCTCCTTGGTCCCTGCTGTACATCAGCTGTACACCACCCCCAGGAACGGGAAAGGGTGAGTTTGGTCAGTTTATTGTCCCGTCCCTTTGCTGAATGTTTACACTGACAAGCACCAGAAAGCAAACTGGGCTTCCCTTACTGGGGCCATGCAGAGGACAGGCCAAGAGGCCCCCCATCTCAACATCCTGGTGCCCGGACTGGGCTGGAGCTCACATAAGGTACTTTGATTTCTTCTGTAGACTCTCGGTGACTGATGCTAAAATTGACTTGTCATCTTTGTCTGAAAGAGCAAAGCAAGTATTTGTTAGTTTAGTGATGTCCCAGGCAAGGGAAGCTCCACGTTGCTGGACTTGTAGTTCCTGTGCAGGAACCAGGGGTTGGACCCTGCCTGGGACCCTCAATTCTTCCCTGGGGTGGGCCGCAGCTCCAGTCTCCCAAGGCCAGCTGAATGTGTATAGCCAAGAGCTGCCAGTTATTCAGCACTTAATATTTGCCAGGCACTTCCATGCACCACCTCATGTAAGGCTAAGAAGTAGAGGAGGAAATGGGCTCAGAGTAGCTGGCCCAGGTCACAGGGCTGGTCAGCGGTGAAGCCAGGGCCCTAGGTCCATGGGCTTATAGCCAGAATGGAGTTGTCAGGAGTCCCTCCAGGTGTGGTGTGAGAGCTAGGTGTCACCCACTGTGCCTTCTCTGGTCTAGTTTTGTCACACAGTTCAGCAGCTACTCTGAAGGGAGGAGCCTCGGTTGGTTGGTGTTTTATCAAGGGGATAGTGGGGAAGCCAGGAGGGAACAAAGCAGTCAGCTTTGCTAGAGAGTTCATGCTCCTGATGGCTGTGAAGAAAGTAGACTGCATAGGAAGGAATAAAATATTTCCCTACATGTGCACACATGAGCAGAAACGTGGCACACGTATGTGGAGGGAGGGTCTCCACTAGTTAGTTCCCTTCAGCCCTCCCCTCATTTGTCCCTCTCATCTGTCCTTATACTAGACCAGTAGTTTTCGATCTTGAATCACTTGCAAACATTTGCGACGTAAAGATTCCTTCCGTGACCCCGCCAGAGAGATGTGATCGGTGAGTCTGTTTTATGCCTGTTCAATGTCTTTTTCCCGTCAAGTCTAGGCCTACCAAGGGTTGCAAACCAGTCTGCGGAGTGTTTGCAAGCTCCCACGTCTGCAGCGGCCAGGTACCTAACAAATGACACTGAGGGTGGACTGGCACCAACTATGGCTAATGTTTACACCACCTGATGGCGATTAAGTGAAAAATGTTGCCAGCCATACGAAGAGCATCAACAACCCACCAGACCAACATTTCATGCCTCTGCCCCAGGTGGGAAGCAACCCGCCTCCCACCCCCACCCCACCCAACCCCCACCCATGGCCTGGGTCCACAGCACACTCACCATAGACGGTGAGCATGCAGCTGCTGCGGTCCTTGCCCAGCTCGTTCTCCACCAACACGCTGTACTCGCCACTGTCCTTGAGTGTGCAGGTTGGGATGACAATTGTGCAGACGCCACTGGTGGAGTTGTACCAGAACTTGGAGTTGGCTGTGATGTTAACGTCGCCCTTGTAGAGGGTCACCGTGGGCCGCGGATTCCCAAGGAAGGCACAGGTCATGGTGCAGTCTTGGCCGCGCAGCACCGTGTGTGGCTTCAGCGGAGTCAGGAAGCGCGGCGCGTGACGCCAGTCCTTCTGCTCGTACGGCTTCAGCTTGTTGCTCAGGTCCTCAACTGCACGTGGGACACAGAGGCTGTGAACACTTCCAGGGCCCTACCCACCACTCGCCACTTCAGAGCTCCGAAGGCGCCCCTGAGACCGCGCTCATGGAACCCCCATGACCTAGGTTAGAGTCCCACATGCCACCAACTCCGAGGACTGGCTTTTTACTCCTTCCTAAAGTTCCCCTTCCACCCCCCTCGCACCCTCTTGCCACTTCAGGGTTACATGACCTAAGCCAGCTCTGCAGGGTTTTCTGCTTCTCCAGGCCCTGGAGTCCTAGACTTCTTTCCCAGACTGGAGCCATTGTCTTGCTTTTAATACCCTTCCAAGCTTTCCTCGATGTCATCCCAGCCCCTATGGGGTTAGCACTCTCCTATTTAGCCCTGAATTTCACACTTCCTGACACTATCTCTACCCTTAAGTCCTCTCTCTGTTGCCGGACTTCATGCCTGCTCCCTGCTCTTTGGAGACCCTTCCTGGTCCTCACCCCCTTCAGCCCCTGGGCTCAGAGAGAACAGCTCTCAGCACTACAGCCCTGCCCCTTCCTCTGGCCCAACACGGTCCCCCAGTCCTCCAGGGCACCTCCCCACCTCCACCTTAGTCCCACCCCTCTGTATACCTCAGAGGTGTCTTCTACCCTAGGCCTCCTGACCTTGACTTCTCTGCTCAGCTTCCCAACATTCACCTCCTACCTCAATGGTTCTCTGATTTTACCTCAAATCCTGGGTACTCCTTTCGACCCCTCTGTCATCTCCAGCATCAGAGATTTTAGATGTAACCTGAACCCCCAAGTACCCTGACTCACTCTTGTCCCTGTTGACGAGCCAAGTATCCTTGGAGTCCAGTGGGTCACTGTCACCGATTTCGTTCCGTGCCAACACTCGGAAGTAGTACTTCCGGCCAGGAAGCAACCCCGTCACTGTGTACTTGTTGCTGAAGACGCGCTCTGCTGCCGTGAACCAGGTGGCGGTGCTGGCATCCCGTTTCAGGATGACATAGTGAGCCTCTCCGTCCTCCTGCACGTCAGGGCTGTGGTTCCAGGTCAGAGTCACCGTGTTGGGAACCTCCTCAAACAGCTGTAGGTTTGTGGGAGGCCGCGGAAAATCTGAAATGGTCAGAGGGTCCCTCAGCCACCCTGGGGAGCCTCAAGGACTGTGCCCCAACCCCAGCCACCTGCCAAGGCCTTTGAGTCTTAGGTAGCTGGTGACTTGGAGTCAGGAAGATCTGTTCCTGAAGTGTAGCTCTGCCATTTACTAGTCCCTGTGAACTTGGCAAATTGCTTATTTTTCTGAGCTTAATTCCTCATTTGCAAAGTAGGGCTAACAATAATTATCAGAGAATCATTGTAAAGTGCCTGGCATGTAGTAACTGTTCAGTAGTTCATCCCTTATTTAAAGCTTCCAGCCCTCTGTAAGAGGTTGCCCAATTTTTAATGGATTATCTTTCTCTGTCCCTCCTGCTTGTCACCCATTCACTATTTGGTTTTATTGGACCTACTCTGAATATGTCCTGAAGCTCACTAGAAAAGACTGCAGGAACTGAAGCAAGGGCTTGGTCCTAGTTCAGTGCCCCTGGGGCTTCAGGACAGTGAGAAAAAGCTGAAACCACCCTCCCCATTAAGGCAAAGGCTAACGAAATCTTACTGTGAGGCGCCAAAGAAGCCTTGGCTGCCTTAAGGCATGACTTTATAGTGGCAGAACTCAAGCAGCAGTGGGAACCATATTTTGTGATTTGGAGAGTGTGCAGTGACGCTCCCTGAGGCTTCTGCCCACTGTCATACCTGCCACTCGTACATGGATGTCATAGTGTGCCTCTCCAAACTCATTCTGGAGCAAGATGCGGTACACCCCTGAGTCGGAGCGCTTGGTGCTGTTGATGAGGAACTGGGAGTGGTTTTTGCCCTTGGTGATGGTTTCCCTGCCCTTGGTGGGGATGCCATCTTTCTGCCAGATCACGGTGGGTGGTGGTGAGCCCTGGTAGGGACAGGAAATGGCTTCAGGGGTCATGCAGGTGGTATTTGCAGAAAGGCCCTCCCCCAATGTTGAGGAGTCTCCTGCCAGGCTCTAATGCCAGGTGTCTGGCAAGGGACAGAGGCAGAGACTGTGAGAGCTACAGTTGCCATACTGGTTAAATGGTGGGCATGTGGGGCCAGAGGCAGGAAGGACTCACAGAGAAGGCAGCATGGATGCAGAGAGCTGTCCCCGCACGGACCACCATGTGACTCTTCAGCCGGGCACTGAGGTCAAACTTGGGCGCAGCTGAGATGGAGGAGAGAGAGGTTGGGGCATGGACCTCTTTCCAGAAGACTCAGTTTTAAGCCTCCCCTCCAAAGCCTTTCCCAGCCTCTCCTCCTTCATGGACCGTTACAGGTCATATAGATGTCTAACAGCCCTGCATCCCTCCGACACACTTTTTTCCTCATCTGACTCCAAGAATATGTAAGACCCTCGAGGGCAGGTCCAGAGTCTTCCTTGTTTCTGTATCCCTCACACCTCCTTTGGCACATGGTGGATACTATTTGGCACATAATGACTTTGTTGGAGGGGGGAGTCTCACAGGTCATCCCGGCTCTGTCCAGGCACACTAAGTATGGATGACCTTTTCTCGATCCCAGCATGGCCCAGTTTTCCCCTGTGGAGCGAGGTCCCAGAGAGGAGGGTTCGGAAGCTAGGATACGCAGGCCTGTAGCCCAGTCCTCTGCGTCCTCACCTGGTGGTGGCATGGCCCGGACCCCCTCGTCCAGCTCCACAGGCTCCCCAACCCCAGCCTCATTCACAGCCCGGATGCGGAAGAAGTACTTCTGCCTCTCGGTGAGGCCTCCCACTGTGTAGCAGGTGCCTGAGATGGGGATCTTTGTGCACTTGGACCACTCCTTGGTGTCTTCAGCCCGCATCTCCAGGATGTAGCCGGAGGGGGGGTCGCCCTCTGCAGGCTCCCGCCAGGCCAGGGAGATGCTGGAGTTGGAAGAGTCAGACACGTGCAGGCCCTGCACCAGGCCTGGGGGTTCTGGGGTGCAAGACACATCCAGTCAGCCCCCAAACTCATCTCCACTCAGCCCTATGCCAGTGCCCACACCCAACAGCCCTGAAGCCTAACTCCACAGCTTCTATCGCCAACTCCCCCAGTTAACACCCTCCCCTCAACACCTGACCTTGGGCACTCAACAACCTCCAAATTCAGTTCTCTCACTGACCTAACGCTTTCATCCTTGAAGTCAGTATCCTCAAAATTCAACATATCCTGCACATCCAACCCCTTCATATTCAAAACCCTAACCTTTAACCCATCTACCTCCACCACATCCATTCACAGGCAGTACCCCACCTCAACTCCTAACCTCAGTGCCTTGCCAACCGTCTACCAAGCAGCCCTACTTCATTCTCAACCACACTTCTACTCCCTCACCTGATACCAGAAATACTCAAAGTTTAATAAAAAAACCTTTTTTCCCAACCTGCCTCTTAACTTGGTTCTCAATCTCTATTTGCTGGCTTTTTTATGTGTCTGAATTCTGTCCCTCCAGTAGGCTGGCAGCTTCCAGAAAGTGAAGCCTCTTCGACACCGCCCCCACCCCTGTTCGACTTTCCCAGAGAAGAAATCCTCTCTCTCCACCGTGAATGGGCTAGTCCACATGTGTAGGGGCTTGGCAGCCCCACACTCACTGACAGGGTCTTTGGCCACCACGGAGTTGGATGGCATACTGGGGTGTCCGGGGCCTGCCTTGTTCACAGCTATGACTCGGAATTCATATTCCGTATCCTCCAGGAGACCATCCACTGTGCACTTGGTGCCTGAAACGGGAATTGGAGGGATCATGAGGCCGGGAGGCCCACAGGGTAAGAGGGCATGGAAGAGGAGGGCATGAGAGGGGGTCCTGGCATCCTGTTAAAATTCCCAAATGAGTTGGAAGCAGTACATTCAGAGCAGCAAGGGTATCAGGTCCATCCAGCAAAACCTCTCTTAGTTCCTCCTGGGCCTCTGCCCCTAGAAACTCACCCTGGATGGGGTCCTTGTTGACTGGCACCCACAGGTTACTGCCTTTCTTCCTCCGTTCCACAATGTAGCCCAGCACTGGGGCTCCCCCATCCTGGGTGGGGGCGTTCCATGTGATGGTCACGGTCTCTTTAGTCACGTCAGTCACTTGAGGCTGGGAAGCAAGGCCAGGGGGCTCTATAGGGGATGGAGAGAGGGCAAGGTTAGGAGAGAGGCACATAGACCATTGCCCAGTCCTCTGCTGACCTCTGGCCCCCTCCTTAAAAAACAAAAAAGTCCCTCGAACCCATGATTCTTAACTCTGGTTGCACATCACTCTGAAGTAGGAAGTAAAAAAAGAAGAGAAAAAAATATGGACAATAAAATGGCAATAAATACCTATCTGTCAACCATTGAATCTAAAAACCAAAATGAACAAGCAGAACAGAAACTGACTCATAGATACAGAGAACATTTCGATGGTTGGCAGATGGGAGGCAGAACAGGGGACGGGTGAAAAAGGCGAAGGATTAAGGAGCACAAATTGGTGGTTACAGAGCAGTCATGGGGATGTAAAGTACAGCGCAGGGAATACAGCCGATAATAGTCTAATGGTGAGGTATGGTGTCGGACAGGTGGGAGATTCATCGGGATGATCACTTACTAAGCTGTGTCATGTCTAGTCACTGGGGTGCACACTCAAAACTAATATAATGATGTATGTCAACTGTAACCGAAAATAAAATACACTTTTAAAAAAACCTTGATTCTTAACTCTGCACATTAATATGAAATGGGAAGAAAAAAAGAAACCAACCACCACCAATAACTCGTGTCTAGGTCCCACCTCGATATTTTAATTTAATGGGCCTGGGGTGGAGGCCAGGCACCAGCGTTTTTAAAAAGACTTCAGGTGATTCTAATGTGTAGCCAGGATTGAGAATCACCGACTGAAGCGTCTCAAACTGTGCCACCCCCAATGTCCCAGTTCTTAAGGTACTGTCTTGACACATTGGGACATGGAGATCAGTTGGAAGGCATGTAGCGGTAATTAATTACTAATCATAACTGAGATACTGATGTTGTCAAAGATTTACTTTGGGAAAAACTCAGCATGGATAAGGGTATGCCTGGCATGCAAGGTCATCTCTAAAGTAACGTCCCTGTCACTCAGCGTCGCGATGATCCCTGGGACGAGAAACTTGTGGAGTCAGGCTCCGGCACTGTGCGCAGTTTTGGACACACACACGGAAGTGTGTCGTGTGTGTGCTCTGACGGGAAAAAGTGGAGAGTTCCCACCCCAAACCATATTTGGCTCTTACTGTGGAACCCGTCTGTCTCATGGGGTGGCTTGAGAAATGAGCCCATGAAATTCCCCACAAACAGTGTTCCTCTCTGGCTAAAGGGCCCCATCCTGACCCCTGACCCCCCACTGAGCATGGGGCTGCCTCACTGACCGATGGGATTTCCTGCAAACACTTCATCTGTCTCCAGGGGGTCGCTCACTCCTTCTGAGTTCACAGCCAGGATGCGAAACTGGTAGGCTTTTCCCTCCTCCACTTTGTTGGTGGAGAACTTGGTGACTTTGCCGTCCACCTCACCCACTTTAATCCAGGACTTCTTGCCAACTGCCCTCCGCTCCACTATGAACTGTGTCACAGGCCGCCCACCATTGTCCTTTGGGGCCTTCCACTTCATGTGCACACAATTGCCGGACAGCTCCAGGAACTCCACTCGGCCCTGGGGAGGCTTGGGGCGGTCTGAGGACGGAAGACAGAGTCAGGATGGGGCTTTGGAGCCAAGGGTCAGAGGTCTGGCCAGACTGGAACACAGCGGGATTCTGCACTTTCTGGATCCCTCGCCCTTCCCTGTGTCCACTGCCTCTCCTTCTAAGACTTATCCAGAATTTGATCCTTGCCCCCTGAGACTCCTGCCTGCCTGGGTGGACTAAAGACCTGAGGGGCCTTGGCAGGTCCCCCTTCCAGACAAGATCCCCCCCTCTTCTGAGCTTCCAGAACACCAGTGTTCTTGGGCATTACAGTCTGCCTTATTTTATAATTGCCTGTCTACCAGCTTCTGTTCCTTTGGGGCTGAGGGACTGCTGGGGATACTTCACCTCTGTGTCCTCAGGACTGAGAACACAGGGGAGGTATGAAGTCTCGCTGCTGAATTGAGCTGAAATCCAAACCTGCCCACCCCACAACCTGATGGAGATGCGGGAAGAGGTGGCGGTGATGGTGTGCGTGCGCCGCCTGTGGAATATGAGTTCACCGAGGCCAGCTCCTCACCTCTTTCCTTAACTGTACGTTCAGACCCATCTCAAACCCCATTCTCACCCTTATTCATCTTTTTCTCCAACCTCATTTTGTCCTCAGCCTTTATCACTTCCCCTCACTCTGTTTCGCTTCCAACCCCGATGCTCTTCCCTACCAACCTCACTTCCATCCCTAAAATCTCGCCTCTCTTTTACCTCACTGCCACGGTCAGTCCAACCACATCCTCATCTCCAAGTCAATACCAGTACTTAAGTAACATTTGAAGGTCTATTATGTGCTAGGCACTCTGCTACATGCTTTATTCACTTGAAATAGATACTAAAAAAAAAAAAAAAAAAATTACCCTGTTCCACAAGAGAAACTGAAGCTTAGGAAGGTTAATTGATTTGCCCGAGGCTATCCAGTTAGGAAGTGGGGCTTTTTGCCACAAAGCTAGCACTCCAATCTTTTTTTCAATCTGAACTTCAACTCTGTCTCTAGTCTGCCTCCTACCCTGGGCACAGGGCAGTGGGTGCCCTTAGCCCAGCCCAGCCCAGCCCAGCCAGGGTCCTGCCCTCACCCAGCACGTTGAGGTGCACAGTGGCCGTGGCTGAGCCGTGGTCATTCTTGAGCTTGAGCAGGATAAGGCCGCTGTCCTCCCGAACGCAGTTGGAAATGGTGAGCAGTGCCTGGTCTTCCTTGCGCTCCATGGACACACGTTCCTCCTCTGTCACCTCCATACCGTCCTTGTACCACGTTACTTTGGGAAGTGGCTTTGCCCGGAAGGGCACCTTGATGTTTGCAGTGTGACCCACCTTCACAGTCACAGGGTGTGCAGCGAGGGCCTCCAGTACCGAGGGTTCGATGGTAGGAGGGTCTGCAGGGAGGGGCGGGAGGGAAGGCTGGCCCAGTAGGGATGGGGGAGGCCTCGGGGGTGGAGGAGGAGCTATGAGCCTGTGGGCGGGGCAGGCGTGGGTGGGGCTCATCTACAGGGGTCGGCAACCTTACCTGCAATGAATACAGAAGCTTCACTCTCTGCGCCCTTGGCCCGGAATGTGTACTTGCCCTCGTGCTCGGGGCCCATGTTGGGGAAGATGAGCTTATGCACCGCACCCTGCTTCACGATCTGCACGCCTGGCAAGTCCGTGATCTGGGGGGCGAGGGGTGGGCATGAGTGCGAGTGTATGCCCACTGAACCCCTTCCTCCTTAATCCCCTTCCCTAGCCCCTGCTCCAACCTCCTTGCCATCCTTCAGCCACACGCCCTCCACCTTCTCGTCGTTCAGTACTACGCACAGCTCAGCCGGGCTGCCGGTAGCTGCGTGCACGTCGGACATCCCGCTCTTGACTGTGGCCAGACGCTCTGGGGAGAAAGGGAGCAGGGGGGTTGGGAAAGGGCCAGTGTGTTGTGTCTGTCAAAATCAGTTATGATGAGCAGGGGGTTTGGAAATGGTCAAGGGGCGACTGGGGAATGGTGAGTGTGGGGACGGAAGCAGGTAGGTGAAGGGTTCAGGGAAAGTCTGTGGCACTGGGAAATGGTGACTGGGAAGACTGGGAGATGACTAACGGGCGGTGGGTGGGTAGCTGATTATCGCAGAATGGTCAGTGGGCACTTAGGGTGCTCAGTCAAAGAAGGGGACTAGACGGTGGGGATACAGGTGGTTAGTGGAGTCAGGATGTTGGATTGTGGTTTTGCTGGTTTGTGGGATGCCCGGGGTTATTGGGAATTGCGGGTGGCAAGGTCAGTGGCGAAATGCCAGGGCTAGCAAGTAGGGACTGCTCAGGGTCAAGGGGTGAGGGATGATCACGGTTGTGGGGGACAGTCAGAGGCTGGAGGTCAAGGATGAATGAAGTCAAGGGATTTGGGATAGAGTTCGAGAGATGGGGGATGATCGTGGTCTGAGACAGCGATTTTCAACCTTTTTCATCTCATGGTACACATAAACTAATTACTAAAATATGGCAGCACACCAAAACACATTCGTTTTGATGATCTGACAAAAGAAAATAGGTGTAATTTTTATTCATTCATACCGGGTGGCTATCGTGTTGGCTGTTGTCATTTTTTTCATTTGACAGTCTAAGGGAAAAGAGGTCAGTGCCCCTGACTACATAGTCAGGTATCGCATGTTTTGAAAATGCCTCTGGCACATTGGTTGAAAATCGCTGGTCTAGGAGGTGGAGATGTTCAGGGCCTGAGCGGTCAGAGATGGTCAGAGTTTGGGAGATTGGGGTGGTCAGAGTGGGGAGGCAGAAATTGATCATGGTCTAGGGGAGGGTTGGAGTCAGTAGGGGAGCAGAACTCCAGGGAACTGTTAGGGTCAGGGGGTTGGTCGGTGGGGACTGGCAGGGTGGGCATGTACCCTCCACGGTGACGATGGCAGTGCTGAAGTATTCAGTGGGGTCCCCGTCCTGCATGGCCACCACAGTGTACTCGCCACCGTCACTGAGCTGTGCATCCTCAATGATCAGCTCTGCCCGCTTGCCCTCATGGCTCATGCTGTACTTGGTGCCACGCTCCAGCAGCCGCCCATCCTTCTTCCAGCGCAGTGTCACATCCTTGGATGTCAGCTCACACTCAAGGCATGCCCGGCTCCTCTCTTTCACACGCACATTCTTGAGGGTGCTCACAAACTTGATGGGGATGCCTGCAGACAGATAAACACTTGGGCCTGCCCCCCAACCTCCTACATCCTTTTCTGCAGCTACATGCTGCTCTGCTCCTATTATTGGCCCTAGAAAACACAGGGACGTGTGACATGGAGTGTGTTTGTGTGCAACACATGACCCATAGAGGCACGTGGCAGGGAGAGTCCCAGCTCTGCCCCTTACTTCTGGCTGACTGCATGCAATGCATTCGTTCTCTGAAGTCTCACTTTCCTTTCCTCGTTTGTAAAGTGGGATAAATGCCCCCTTGTAATTCCAGCCATAATTGCATTGACTCTCTGGTGGCTGAGTCTTTACAATATGCCGTTCCCTCTGCTGAGAATGTCCCCTCTTCATTCCCTGCTTCTCTGAAGGCTGAACTACTTTTTGTTCTTCTTGGTAAAGCTTGGCCATCACCTCATCATATTATTTCTGACATTGCCAGGCTCCTCCTCTTCTTTGGGCTCCTACAGCTTCTGTGTCTCCCTCCATCACAGTAATGATAATTCCATGTCACATGTGTCAAGTGTGGTTCACATGTGAGACATGCTTCTTGGTGTGCCCACCATCACGTGCAATTCTCCAAACGAGTTTAAGAATGTGAGGAGTCAAGAGTGATGTGTTCTAACATATGATATCAGGGCCATAAAGACTAATAATTTCTTGGCCCAAGATTTCCCAGCTGACAATAAGACCCCAGTGTATGTTGACTCCTTGCTTAAGAACTTCTGTTCAAATTCCATTTCCACATGTGCCTTTCCAACCAGACTGGGAGTTAGTGGAGAGGTGAACCCTTTTCTTTCTAGTACCCATCACAGGGACTTGCAAAGAGCAGATAGATGGGTAGATGGGTGGCTGGATAGACAGATGGATGGGTAGGTGGCGGGAGGGTGAATGAATGGATGGATGGATGACTGCCCATATGGAGGTTGCTGTGGCATAAAGCCCACCCCTCAAGAACTGGCTCAACCACTCACGGTCAATAGTAAGCTGGGCCTTCTGTACCAGGTCCCCCGCCTCCACAGAGAACTCGCCGCTGTCACTGAGTCTGGCATCCTTAATTTTAAGTGTGTGGGTCAGACCATCCTCGGACACTGTGATTTCATACTTTTCATCCCTCTTCAGCTCCTTCCCATTGAACTTCCACACAAAATTAGGTACTTTCTTAGAGAGGCGGATCTCAAATACCGCTGTCTGGCGCTCTGTCACCTTCACTGGCTTCATCTCTCCCAAGAACTTCAGTGGCTCATCTGCAGCAAAAAGCAGGAGGGGCAATCACTGGACTGCAGCCCTGTCTCTCCTGAAGAGTGGGATGGAGAAGGGGACATGGAGAGCCAGATGTCACTGGCCTCCTGTAGCCTACAGTTGGGGAAAGTGTCCTTCCTTTCATTCTGCTTGTGAATCCTGGAGTCCCCTCTCAAGGTCTCCTCCCTATTGATTTCAACAGCAATTTTAAAAAGCACTTGTGTAGTTTTGGATATGTGCCAGGCTCTCTTTTAGCCAATGTGCACATAGGCAAGCATCCAATTCCCACACAGGTAGATTCTGCAATTATTCCCCATTTTACAGTTGGGAAAATTGAGGCAAAGAGACATTAAATAACTTGTCCCAAATCACACAGCTCATAAGTGACAGAAGCTGAGATCTGAGTTCCAGTAGTCTCATTCCAGAGACGGTGCTCTTCACCACTCTACCATACTGGCCTGTGGCACTTGTCTCTCTGCTCCGTGAACTCCCATCCCCATACAGGCCTTTCCTACAGAGCCCCATGGTCTTCTCTTCCATTTCTTCATGGACCTCATCCTTCGCTATTTCTCCCCCTTGACCCTGACCTTGTCTTCCTGGTGCCCCCTGATGCCCACATTCATACCCAGCACTTTGAGCTCTGCAGTCATCCGCTTGTCACCCACATTCAGGGTATAGATGCCTGCATCATTCATGTTCACGTTGGTAATAACCAGCATGTACTTGGTGCCCACCTGCTTCACATCATACTTGCCCAGGGAGTACTGGATCCTCAATGGTTCAGTATCCTGTGTCATGCAACAGATAGAAAGGTTGATGAAGTGGTTTAGGAGACTTTCAGACTAGTCCCCAAGATTAGTCTGAGCTGGAAGGTGCCATGCCTACCTCTCTAAGATCCTAAAACACACCTGGAGGACCCTAAGATCTCTCTGGCCTCATTATCTGGCTCAGTGGGATCCAGGGTCCCTGCCTTCCCTAAAGCCTGAGCTCTTAATATGCATGAGGTCATTAGATGCTTTCTCTTAGGGGCACAGATCTTCAGTGACTTTGAGGGCCATCTAATCCAGCCTTATCAGATGGGTAGATGGAAGCATTGAGAAAGTGACACCTCAAATTAAACAGCAAAGTGGTAGAACAGCTGAGAATAGAGCCCAGCTTCCAGGCAGATTCAACCATACCAGCAGGAATCCCCTCAATGGGATGTAAGAGAGGACACGGGTTGGATCATGAGAGGGTCTGCAAAGGGAGGGGGTGCAGAGAGGAAATGATATTGCTGGGGTGGGCCCTGACAAGGTGCTCCTCCACCTTGACCCAAGTCATCCTGGTATTGGGATCCTTCAGCTCCATGATGCAGTCGAAGGTCACCGTGGTGTCAATCTTGGTCTCTATGTCTTCCAGGGGCTTCAGAATCCGGATGGCCTGAGAGATTGTGACAATACAATGGCAGTGTCAGGGGTACCTGAAGCCTACCCAGTCTGTGTCCCTAATGCTGGAGGGGCCCCCCAAGGGTCTGGGGAGAAACGACTGGACTGGTTAGACAGCTGTGCTTCCCCCTACCTCCTGCCACTGATCAGCTGGAAGATTTAGGGGGAGACAGATACGCTGGTGGGGGGAGCGTGAGAAAAGCATCATCATTCACGGGACAGTCACTATGGACCAGGGCCCATTACACAGATTTTCTAATTCCAATGTTGATGCTCAACAATGACAAGCTGGTTGAGTAAATGAATGACAATACCAACCCAAAAACAAATGAAAGAGGAAAGTATAATTTTCATTTGGCAGATGAGGAAAATGAGGTTCAGAGAGACACCCAAATTCACACAGTTACTAAGGCAGTAGAACTGGGATTTGAACCCAGGCCTGTCTGACTCCAAGTCCATGCACATATATTCGGGAGTGGTGAAGAGAGGAGAGGTAAAAGGTAAATTGAGTTCCTTTCCTGCTTTCGCTGTAGAGAGTATATGCCTTTGGGTTTGTGTGTGCAGGCCAGGAGATACACGGGCACTGGCACCCTGGGTGAGACCCAGGCCCATCCTGCAGACCCCTGTCCCCCGATGGTACTGACCTCCACCTCCACTTTTTTCATCCCTTTGAGCTTCTTGAGCAGCCCCCGGAAGTCAGTGAAACCGTACTCTATGCAGACCTTCTCAAAGTCCTTCTTGGGCACCTTGGACAAAATCTCCAGCATCTCCTTCTCATCTGTCACCTTCTTCTGCTTTTTCTTGGGAGCAGGGGGAGCCCTGGGAGGAGGTGGGCGCCAAGCTTGGACTGAGCAACTCCCTCCAAAGACAGAGGAAGCCTCTCCTAACCTTCAGATACCCTGCCCTGCTCCCTGGTTTCTTGGAGCCTGGGCCATTAAATCAGAGCCCTGTTGGGAGCCCTTCAGGAAGCTCTAGCCTGGAGGGTGGGGGACAGTCCCTGGGCAGAGGAGCCTCCTTCCAGCCTCACCTCTTCTTCAACATCTTTTTGAAATCCATTTTATCTTGACCTGAGGACAGAGAGAGGGACAAGGTCAGAGAAGGGGAGTTCGGTCCTTATCTAGAAGGACCAGGAGGAGGGAGCTGGCCTACCCTCTGTCACCAGCAAGGACACGGTATAGATGGCATCCGCATGCTCATTGCTTGCAATGCACTTGTAGTTGTCAGCGTCATCCACGGTCAGTGGCTCCAGCTGGATCAGAGTCAGGCCATTAGTAAGGATAGGGGAGGGGACCATAGGGAGACTTTCTGTGGGAAAGGAGGGCCTATTTGGGGAGATGAGTGATGGGTGCACGTGTGGAGGATTGAACAGTCCCTAAGTTTGGTCCCCTGCTCATTTTGGGGAAGACCCTGCTCCTGAATGGATCTCTTATCTGGCCCCTCCTCTAGGGCAATAACAGCATCTTTTCCCATCTCCCAGTCTGGGGTCTCTCTGTGACTTGTGGGTTGGAAGCCTCTCGGCTTGCCCAGAGGAGAGAGGGGCCTCATGGATAACCGGACTGCAGGCTCGGGCCTCGCACCTTCAGCACGTGCTCCTTGTTGATGCTGTCGTAGAACATCTTGGCAGACTCCTTGATGGGAATGCCGCTTTCCCTCTTCCAGGAGATGTTGGGTTTGGGATTTCCCTGCACCTGGGCTCGGAACACAGCTTTATCCCCTGCAGTGGGCACAGGAGGCAGGTTCACATCTTAGCCTCCAGGTTGCACCTTCCGGCTGCTCCCTGCTGCCTCCCAGGGATCTCGCCCAGCCCAGGCAGGAGAAGGACCCCAGGCCTGGCTCTGTCTATGTTCACGTGTTAAGGGACGGTGGGGATGGTGGTAGGGAGGCTGGGGCACGGGGGAAGACAGGGAAGCACCCAGGGGCCTGGAGAGACAGGAGGTGTGGACGACGCACCCTCAGGTGCCGTGACTGGATGAGGCTTCTCCACGAACTCTGGGACGCTCTCGCCGTCAGGGATGTTGGAACTCCGAGTCACCAAACTGAAGAACTCTACAGTGCTCGATGACTTCCTCGTCGTGACTTCCTCTGCAGCGGCTGGTGAGAGGTCAGAATGAGCTCCAGGTGGAGCTCAGGCCGGGTCTAGAGGGCTGGCCTTTTCTCGAGGGGATGGTGGAGCACTTTAGGGCAGCGTGGGCAGGACCGGCTTTGGCCAAGAAAGGAGGTCCTTGGAGTCAGTGGGTCGTTGTATTGTAGTATGGCAACCTCCAACCACCAGGGGGAGCCAACGTCTCTCCCTCCCCTCAATATTCCAGCACTGTTTTGGAGCCAAAGACCTGAGTCCTGTTTTTTTATGGAGACTTCTCTTTGTGGAATTTTATTTACTTTTAGAGAGAGGGGAAGGAAGGTAGGGAGAAAGAGAGGGAGAGAACTGTCGATGTGCGAGAGAAACATGGATGGGTTGCCTCTCGCACGCCCTGAACCAGGGACCTGGGCTGCAACCCAGGCATGTGCACTGACTTGGAAATCCAACTGATGACCTGGCAGTTTGCGGGTGGACACCCAACCCACTGAGCCACACCAGTCAGGTCTCTTTGGGAATTTCCTGATTTTTTTGTGTTTCTCTCCTCAAGTCTCCCAGTAGCATTAGGAGGGGCTGGTCTGCTCCTGCTTGCGAGGGCTGGTAGCTTAGCTGAGCTCTGCTGTGGGCCTTTTCCCTGCCCTTCTGTGGGCTCAGCATTCAGTGCCACGGAGAAGCGATGCCTGAGTGAGGGGCAGGAAGCAGTCCCAGTCCAGCGGGGCTCAATCTGGGAATCTTATTATCAAAAGAGCACATTCCATGCGGTAATATAATTTTATATTCGGGAAACAAAAAGTTGTGTGTTCAACATAAACTACACTATACAAAATCTAGTTGGCTGGTGAGTAACAATTGCTCTGAATCAGCGTCTCCTTTCCTTATGTCCGCAGCTGTGCTAAGCACACTCCAGAGATGATCTTACTTGATCCTCACAGCGACCCAGTGAAGGGTCGTTGTCCCACCGATCTGAACGACCGAGAAGACAAAGACGGGTTGAGAAGCCCTGTGGCCTGCCATTCAATAGTGGTCAGAGGTTCCCAACGAGCAGCAGGCAGGCCGCACCTGTGTTTTGTTTGACCTCTGCAATGTTTCAACAAAAAGTAGCCCTACATCTAAAAACTGTGAGCTTTCAGAAAAATATGCAGATTTCTGGATTCTCGTATTTCCACATGGTAACAACCAGTGGGAGGCGAACATGGCTGCCCCTTCAGATGGGGTATGTCCTCTCCCATTCACCTCAGTCTTTTTAGCACATTTATGTTCCCTGCCGGGACCCTGTTGGTCAGTGGTTTTAAACGCTGGCTGCATATTAGAACCTCTGGAGAATTTTAAAAACAAACAAACACCTGGTTTAACAGTTGGCTGAGACTCAGGTATTGCTATTTTTTTTTCATTCCTTTTCCTCTTTTACCGCCCTACTAACGATGATTTGAACGTGCAGGCAGTGCTGAGAATTACTCCAAAATCACTTGAATTTGCAACTTCTGGGCTCAAGTTCCCACTGCCTATTTGCTCTGCTTCACTGACCAGGAGGGGCTGGTATAGAGCGTGTTTATCTGGCTTCGACCTCTGTGCACAGAGGACTTTGAAGGACAGTCTCTCCAGGACTTTGAGGGATTGAGGGAGGGGCAATAGCTGGGAGGATGAGTATTCAATATCCTGGCCCTTGGCCATCTTTTAATCACTTTTCCCTAGAGACATGACTAAAACAATCTGTTCTGCTCCGAGACCATTTCTCAGCTTTCTCCCCCCCCCCTCCCCGCACCCCAGGTTTGGCCCCCAAGGGCTGAGAGCCTGGAAGCTTAGGTCACTTGTTTATCTGTTCATCCTCTCTCCACTGGCAGCTCAAAGTCTTCCAACTCTTAAGTGGAGCAGGGTCAGCATTACTCCTACACGGGCAAGGTCACCACCTCCCTAACTTCCTCGATGCTGAAACCCTAACAACTGGAGATGCATGTGTTTACCTATGGCTCTGTGCTCCTCAAGCAATTGAAGAGTTCATCAGTCACTCACACACAGCTGTGTGATGGGTTTTTCCTAAGCTGTTTTCCTGGAGAGCTCATCTATGGGTGAACATCCAGACGGCTGAAGCTTTATCAAAGCACAGATTTGAAGCACGGGATGGGAGATAGTGGCTCTCAGTGTCTCGGGCTCTCCAGGGGCCCAGCAGTCACAAAGACTGAGGCCACCCAGCGGGTGGATGTGGAGGAAGACAGACTGCCCCCCTCCTCCCCATTCCACTTGCCTCCCACGATCTTGGTTGTCTGTGAGAAGGTCTGCACGTGGGTGGTGGAGCTGGAGAACTCCATGGACACATGCTCCTGCAGCATCTGCTTGTGGTGAATGGTTGTCATGGCGACAGCAGACGTGGGCACTCACCTGGGAGGACAGGGAGAGGATGAGGCCAGGAAGGACAAGGAAGGGAGTAGGAGGGAGATTCACAGATGTCCACGTGTGTGTGCGTGCGCGCGTGTGTGTAAGGAACGAGGCAGGTGGGCATAAGAGACAATGACAGGGCACCAGGGAGGGCGAGGAGTCGGGCAGCAAGCCTCTTCTCCCTGGCCCCCTTTGTATCCCACCTTCCCAGCCTGGTTACAAGGACCAATGGGCTCGTCCCGCACTGAACAGTCCCAAACCATTCCGAATTCTGGGAGAGAGGACGCAGGGCTTCAGTGTAGCCAGAGAACCGAGTGAGCAGTGGGTAGCTATTGACAGCCACATGGAACTGGGGAGGCAGTGCTGGTGGCTTCATCAGAAGAAAATGAAGTCAGACCTAAGAAGGAGCCTCCTGACTCAGCCATACTGCAGCAGGCCTCGTGAGGAAGCTGAGCGTTTTCTTCCTGGGCCCTGGGGACCCCTGGCACTGGCGGAATGCTGAGACAGATGACGCCTCACGTCTACAGCTCCTCCATTTGTGACGCAGTGAAGACAGAGGTTGAGTTTTTATTTCTTATACTTTCTTTTGAATTGGTAATTCAGTCACATAGTTAAACAGTAACACAGTATAAACATCTTATGAAGAGGCTCCCATCCACTCTCAGCTCCCTACCTCCCACCCTCCCCTAGCCGGTGAGCGCTGGCGGACTCTAGGCCCCTTCCTGGAAATGTGAATGGCTTTGTCCTCGTCCCCCTTTTTTACATGTAAGGTGGCCTAGGGCATACACTCTTCAGTCCCCTTTTCACCTTGTACATCTTGGCGGTCTCTCCATACCAGTTCACGAAGTTTCCCCATTCCTGTTAACAGCTACACAGTATTTCAACGAACGCAGGTACCTACCATCTTTGATGGGACCAGTGTGGCAGCTTTTCAGCCTCTGCTTTGCACAGGAGGAAACTGATGTCTGAGAGGTAGAACCTGCCCAAAGTCACTCAGACTGGAGTCCTGCCCTCCTGACGTCCCAGTCCAGTGCCCTTCCAGGGACCCCGCAAGTCCTGCTTTGAGCTAGGAGTTCGAGGCTAAACTTTATCCCCGGCCCCACCTTGAGGTAGCTCTGCCCGTCCTGGTTCTCCCTCTGGGTTCTGACACCACCTCTGTCTCAGCTCCTGCTGTACCTCTCTGGGCTCAGGAGGTAGCAGGCTCTGCCCCTTCTTGAGGGACAAGAGAAGTCTTACCTTCGTGTGACCAGTCTCTCCCAACACTCAAACACTGTATACAAGGCTTTGGAGGGGAGGTTAGTGCCTGGGCTGTAGACAGGCCAGTCTTCTTCCTTTGCGTAATGGTGAGGCTGCTGGTTCCTTAAATGTCTGGCCCCTGGGGGCAATTCCCTAATCAGGTCCTGCAGCTGCCCCAACTAGATGACACACTGCTTTGGGGTGGGGGTGGGGTGAGGGGGCGTGAGGCTGGCACTAAGGCTGGAGGAAGTGCTGGGCTTGGGCAGGTGGGGAGCCACCAGGGGTGCTTTACCCATTCCCTTGTGGCAGAGGTTTTATTCCCACTGCTCCTGGGTGGGAACCACCTGAGCTTAAGGGCTCAGGGCAGTGTGCGTGTGAGCAGGTGCACGCACAGTCCACCAGGAAGGTCAAGGGGCTCCGCCATTTTGCACAAATCCAGGGGAGCACCACTTCTCTCTGTGTGGAGCCTGCACAGCCCGAGTGGCCTCACAGGGCCACCCTGGGGAGGACAGGGAATTGCTAGCTCTCCTCACCCTGCCCACTCCTACAGCCTAATCCCCCAGTCTGGAGGGAAAGGCAGGAGGCCCGGCCTGCTGTTGGAGGGTGGCTGGACAGCGCTGTGCCTACTCCTGACCTCCATCCCGGCCGCTCAAGCCACTCCCTATTCTTCTCTGTGTGGTGTACCTGCGAGGCTAGACCCTTGACCAGCCAACACAGGGTGCTGGTGCCTGTAAGGACCTGTCAGTTGATCAGCAGCCCTGCCCTGGGCCCCCTCCTGCCCTGAAATGACCTCCACTTGCCAGCCTCGGTCTCACAGTTACTCCTGCGGCGTCCCTGGGGGCAGGGGCAAGAATAGAGCAGGAGTGTCCAGAATCTGAGCCCACGGGCAGATTCTCCAGGCCCCTTGGGAGGGGCTACTCTCAGCCCAGACCTTAAAAGGGAAACTACCGGTTGCAGCTGCTGTTGGGAGCTGTAGGGCTAACATGGGTAAGTGTGCTGGCCCACAGGGAGGGGCCCGGCAGGGCAACCTGAATATTCCCAACCTCCCTGGCCCAGCTTTGGTGTCTCTGGCCCACCTGTCAGAACCAGTGGCCTGCCAGCCACTCTGCCTCCTGTAGAAACCTCCCATACCTGTTCTCAAGGCTCCCCACATCCCAGGACTCCGGCTGGATAGGGTGAGTGGGGAGTGGTGAAAATCCTGTTTAATGACATCTTTGGCTTTGCAGACCTGGGTTCGCTTCATATTCCCAATCTCCACAAGGGGGTGTTCAGGAGACTGAGGGCCAGGCTGTGTCTGTGTGTGCCCACATGTGTGCACGTGTGCACACCAGGAGGAGGGACAGTACAGGGAGGCAGGGGGTGGCGGGAAGAGGCAATCACACAGACCCAGGAGGCTAGTTTTGCTCAAAATGCTCTGTTTATTGCTCTATTCAATGACCACGAGCAAATTATAAAAAGACACCAAATGTCTCTGTCTGCCGTGGAATAAATATTTAAAGTCAGCAATAAAAACACGTGGCTCCAAGATAACACATGTTGCCAAAGAGTCATGCATGCCCTGCTGATGGGCTTTCAATACACGTGTGGACACAGGAACACACACAGAGCCACACACAGCAAGACTTCTGGGAAGGCTTCCCACAGTGACAGAGAAACGCTTCACACAGATCTGGGGCTGAGTCCCCACCCCACCCCTGGAGCTCCCCCATGCCCTCCCACCCCTACCAGGGCCCAGGTCCTCTGGGTTCACAGCCCCCCATCTGCCCCCTTCCTCCCCATGCCTCCCAGGCTGGTCACTGCCTCCTGAGGGCACCTGACACCCAGAGGCCATCCGGGCTGTGACATTCCCCGACCCCAACCCAGAGACCTCTCCCCTGACTGAGATCTCTCTCCCCACTCTGAAGCTCCCCGTGCCTGACTTCCAGGTCCTCAGGCCCTTCTCCCCACCCTGTCCCAATAACTGGGGGCAAAACGCCATCTGCCTGTTGGAAGAAGTGGGGTGGGGGCCCACGCCAGGCACCTCTGGCTGGGCCACTTAGGGGCTGGAGCTTGTTACCCCTTCCCCAGGCTGAGGAGACACAGTGTCCGGTACAGACAGCAGAGATGGATGGACAGACAGAACACGCTGTGGCAGGACACTTGAAGTGCGGCACAGAAACATTTTGAATCAAGTAGCAATGGAGCCTTCATTAAAAACTGAGGCCCCAGGTCTGTGTGGTGTGGGTCAGGCCCTGGGGCCCCAGGCCTGGCACACCCTTCCCCCCGCCCCGCCCCACCCCCAGTATATACAGTAGGAAGAGCTATGTTGGGGGCGGGGCCAGGCTGGAGAGAAGGAAGCAGGAGGGGCGTGGCAGGGAGCAGGCCAGTACCTGAGGCAGGGCCCTGGGAATGCGGCGGGGGTGAGGGCCCAGACTCAGGCTGGGTGGTGCCTGGAGGACCTCGGGGGGCAGGGAGGTCACTCTGGGGACTGGCGGGACAGCTGCTTCTCATAGAGGCTCATGACATGGTGCACGAACTGGTACTGCTCGCAGGTCTGGATCATGCCGCCCCTGCCCAGCAGAGATGCACAGTGGGGGAGGGTTGTTGAGGGGTGGGCTGCGGGACGGTGCCCCCAAACCCATGGAGTACCAGCCACTTGTGAGGTGCCTTGTCTTTGTGCAGCTCGGAGAGGCCACCCCTGGCCAGCCTCTCCCTCTGCTCCTCCTTGTCCCTCCCAGCTCTGGCATAGACAGCAGGCACAGAGGTGGCGTGTCTCACCACTTGGCCTCTGCCCTCCTGGTCAGCAGCTGCTTCTCTTCCCTCTTCACCCAGCCCCCAGCTGTGCAGATCCACACCCTCCACCTACCTGTCTTCCCTGCCCCATTGGCCAGGTCCATACCCAGTGTGCTCCTGTCCCTTGCCCCCACCATGTATCAGTCTCTCCCTTCAACCCCTGGGGCTCAAGCTCTCCACGTGCCCCTGCCCTGCCCGTGGGCTGACCTGTCCTGACGGAGCTGGCACGTGGTCTTCAGGATGTCCACCATGCCCTCCTGCCGCAGCTGCTGGCAGCAGATGCTGGTGGCAATGAAGCAGCCAGTCCTCCCAATCCCTGCGCTGAGGGCCGAGGGGATGGGTGGGGTGAGGGAGCGGGGCAGCAGGAGTGGGGCTGCCCTGCCCTGGTGGGTGGCTGGGAGGACCCACCTGCAGTGGACGATGATGGGGGCGCAGTGGGGCCCCTCCTGCTGGGCAGCCTCCTCCACTTCCTGTACCAGATGCAGGAGTGGGGGGGCCCGGTCTGGGGTCTTCTGGTCGGGCCAGGAAGTAAACCAGTAATGCTTCAGGCCTCGCTCTTCCGTCCCGCTCTGTCCAGGAGACAGAGGCCCGCCCCAGAGACACGTGAGCTCTCTGAGCCCACCAAGCAGCCCAGAGATGGGGGGCGGGGGTGGGCGATGGGAGGAGGAAGAACACAGGAGGGTGGACACAGGGAGTGGGACCTCTGGCCTCTGCCATCTATGCCGCCTTGCAGAGTGGCATCAGACAGAGACCCAAAGCCGGTTTGGTAGTGGCAGCTGGTCAGTGGGGGGGCACCTCAGTTCCGCCCCAGCAGCTCCAGCATCATCTGAGAGAGGGGTGTCTCCCAGTTCCTCATCTCCACAGACAGCCTAGTCGTCCGCAGTCACAGAACCAGAGCTCCTTCCCCTCGCCTCCTGGCTCAGCCTGCCCACCCTCACCCTCAGCAGGTGCAGTTTCCCTCCTCTCCCTGCTCCGATCCACCCCACTTCTTCCGCTCCGGCTTTCGTCATCTCTTCCCTGGGCAGGCCTCTCTCCCCACCATGACTGTGCCATCTCCACACCAGTCAAAAAGGTCTGTCTGCAGCACAGACCTGGACACGCTGCTCAGGACCCTCCCATGGTTCTCCCTGCTTCCTGCACAAGCCCATTCCCCTCAGTCTTCAGCCTGGCAAACGTGACACGCTGTGCAGGGCCGACCCTCCAGGCTTGTTACTGCCCCCATGCGCTGGTCCTCAACACTCCCGCATTTCAAATGGTTTGTAGATAAACCCTCTGACACACACACACACACACACACACACACACACACACACACACACACACACGTTCTATCTTTCAGGCCCTTACTTTCATCTCTGCCCAGGATGCAGAGAAAAAAACACCATTTGTTTGCCCCTTGGTCAACTCTTACTCATCCTTCAAACCTCCACTCAGCATCACCACTCCCAGGAATCCCTCAGGAAGAACAAAGGGGTGAGGACACAGGGAGCACCCCAGCTGGCAGAGTGTCCTTCTGTGTCCTTACCTATCTCTAGCTCAGTGCTTGCCATTTTATGGGTGCTCCTTGAGGAGAGTACAGGCTTTAGTCAGCTCTGTTCCCAGCACCCCACCCAGAACCAGGCTAGTGCAGGTGCTTATAATCGTTCATGGACCGCAGCAAATGCCTCCAAACCCCAAGCTGCCCTGGTTCTCCCCTAACCAGTCCTGTGGCACTGAGACGATGAGGCAGCCCCACTTCCCTCCAACCTCTCTGGGGAAACAGGAAGCTGGTTCCTTGGTCCCCTGAGTTACCAGGCTGTGACAGCTACCACAGCCTCTGCCCCCCACCTCCTGTCCCTTTCTGCCCTTCAGCCAGGCCTGTATCTCAGAGCTGTTCAGGTGGGCACTGCCCTCTGGGGGCTGAGTGCTCCCTGACACCCCACCTCGCATCCTGTCCAGTGGGAGAGGGGGCAGCTCAGAGGCACAGGTCTCAGGCCTGAAACTGGGCCCTGAGGCCACCAGCACCACTGGCCTTCCCAAGCTGTTTCTGGATAGGGCGTCATTTTCCTGGTGCCCAGCTCACCTCTTCCAGCCTTTGGGGTTATCAGGGGGGTCCCGCCTTCCCCAAACATGGCTCTTATCCTTTCTCAAAAAGATAGTGCACTGATCCTCCTGATTCCCAAGGAACAGTCCCCTCTGTTATGCTGCTCTTGGAAGAAGCGCAACTTCAGGGTGGGAGGGTGCCTTCCCCCACTCTTCTGGGCTGTTTTGTGTTGCTCACATCTTGTGTCTCTTTCTCTTTTTCTGTGATCACAACTTCCTTGCGCAACCCAAATGCAGCAAGGTGGGCCTGCCCTCTGGTGGACAGATTGGGCTCTACAGGCCAGAAGGCCAGTAGCCCAGGTGACAGGGTCTCAAAGTCACCATGGTCTTATAAGGACAGTACTGGAGGCAGCCGGAGACCCCTCATCCAGATAGTCCTGGATCTGGGTGCCGGAAGGCGTTACAAATGTCAGTGCAGACACACAGGGAACCCAACAGCATGAAATACAGCTGAGGTTTGGTCCTGCTTCTGTGCCCCAAGTCCATTCACCCCCCCATCCCTGCTCATCAGTAAATCCTGGGAGATACAGGACTTGACTTCAGCTAGAGTGGACTCTGGAACACTGCTCCCTGTGATGTCCTCAATAACGCCCTGGCCCCCATCCTCCCTGCCCCGCCCCAGGCCTCACCCTGAGGGAGATGAGTCGCAGCCGGTAGTCCTCCGTGTGAATGACTTTCCGCACGGTGACCTCGACACCGTCATGTACCACCTGCTCCTCTGGCCAATACTCGGTGCACTTCTGCAGGGGACCGAGATCAGGCTGCGGTACACCCCCGTCCCCCAGCCACACTCTCCCCCGTGCCCCGCCAGGGCCAGCGGGGAGAGATGTAAGATGGCAACAGGTTTGCAGTTAGAGCACTGTGTTCACATCTCAGCTTCCTAACCCTCAAGTTACTTCCCTTTCCTGAGCCTCAGTTTCTGCATCTGGGCAATGGGAGTGATGCCCATTTTTTAAAATTATATTTCATCGATTATGCTATTACAGTGGTCCCAATTTAGTAATACCCATTTTGAAGGATTTTTCTAGGGGTTCAACTAAATGGGTTGTTATGGGTAAGGAAGTAGCTGGCGTCAGCCCTGGCAGCCTAGGAGGCCGCAGGGCATCCTGGTGGAGGTCATGGGCCCTGGAGGTGGAGAGGCCAGCTCCAGGCTCCGCCTTGGACCATTGGCGTGGCCCTGGGCGAACGACTCCACCTTGTTGAGCCTCCTGCTCCCTCACCCTGACAGCGGAGTGAACACTGCTGACTCCCAAGCTTGTTGTGAGCACAAGGGGCTCAGCAAGGGCTCAAAGCGGCAGGTCCCCGGAAGCGGCACGGGGTGCCCACCTCGTTCATCTCCTCGATGTTGGTGATCATGACGATGATGGGCGTGTGCTCCTGCCACACCATGCGCCAGAAGTCGCTGACCGTGCTGACGATGGGTCCCTGCGTGGCGATGTACACCTTCTCCTCCCCGCCATAGCCCTGCAGCCAACCAAGTCCAGGCTGGCAGGGTCAGGTGCAGTGTTCCAGGGGCCCAGTCCCCCCCCTCAGACTCTTCCCTGGGGGCTGGCAGCAGGTGCACTGGCTCCAGAACAAGCCTACAGGATGAAGCCCACCAGTGTGGACGTCCTTTTCAGGGAGAGGCTGGCGGGACGGGGTTACATACCCGGATGTAGTTGGCATTGATGTAGGAACTCAGAGGGTCATCAGGGTCTGGTGAGATGAGACACACTCTGCTGTGAGGGTCTGGGGTGGGGGAGACAGTTGAGGCTGGGATCTGACATGCCCACCTTGTCTGGCCCATTCAGGGCACCCCCATTTCTTCTGGGACTCAAAGCTCCGAATTCCTCTGCTCAGGAGCAAAACGCTGACCCTCCCCACGGCCCACTGCGGCAGGAAAGGGCCCAGGCTGAAGAGGAGGGTGGAGGTCAAGGCCCTAGGTCTCTACCTCTGCAGCATCAGTGCCAGCCCCTTGCCTGTGGCTCTTCAACGGCCCTCACCGTGCCTCACGTTCTGGAGAGAAGAAAGCTTGGGGCACACATCCTGGGCAGCAGGGGCGGCAAGAGTCCGAGTATGTACTCTCGCCAGCATGCTGCGTACGTTTGTAAAGCACACGGCCTTCCTAAACCTCAGCTTCCCTGTCTGTAATATGGGATAAAGACCCCCACTTCCTAGGGTTGCTGGGAAGGCCACTGAGCAAACAGCTGTGAAAGTGCTGTGTGAACCATAGAGCACTTTCCAACTAGAACAGGCTGCAAGATTTGGAGGACGGAAGCTGAGGAGGACCCCTGGGATGAGAGGAGGAAAGCCTTCCCCGTCTGAGATGAGACTTGGGTTTCAGCAGCAGACACGTGTGCACACAGAGGTTTTGTTTCCTCCCGTTGCTACCCATTCACATGTCAAGTCCCACAGTAATAGATTCTCGTAACATCCTGCTCTTCTTCCCAGAGTGGAATCTGTTTTGTCCCAGCTCTGGCCTCCCTGTACTGACTGCTCTGTAGCCTGCAGAGGCTGGGCCTGAGATGCAGACGGTGTGGGGGGTGAGCAGGAAGCTGGCTGGGGCCTGGAGTCTGGCTTTGTCCCCAGACCAGTTTTACTCCTCCTCTGGGCCTCTCTTTCTCCTGTATAGGGAAGGCTAGACTAACGGTACTTCGGGCCGTGCACAACACATGCTCTCAAAGCACAGGGGAGGGGTTAAGAGCCTACAGCACGGAGCCGGACAGCCTGGGTTTACGTCCTGGCTCTGACGTACTGGCGAAGTGCACCTCTGCTTACTTAATCTCCCGGTGCCTTATCTGCAGCCTGGGGACATCCCTTTCACCATCACCTGACTCATCTTGTAAAGGTCAAAGGAGTGACTGGTCCCAGTCCTTGGACCAGTAACTGGGCCCAGCATATGCAAGACCCAAGTGAGAAGTGTCAGGGCTTGGCGGGCCGCCCCACCCTGCCCAGCTCTGGGGGCATCAATTGTCAGTGCAGCCCGTGCAAATGGCACCCCCGAAACTGGGCAACAACTCCCTGCCCCTAAAAAGTCACTGACAGTGAGGACAGAAGAGGAGGGCCAGATCTGAGAGACATCTGTTCATGAAGATGGGTGGAGTGTTGGTGACCTGCCAGGCACAACTGGTGTTCGGGACACAGGGGCGCAATGGGCAAAAACTTCCCTCCTGCGTCTCGTTCTCAGTGCTGCTTGCTGGGCTACCGGTCACTCTGTAACTGTCCACAGAGCCGTCTCTCCCATCAGCCTGTGAGCTCCCTGTGCACCTAGTCTTTGCTTCATTCATGTCTGAATTCTCAGCCCCAGGGGCAGGGACTCAGGAAACAGGAGCGGAATGAATGCAAGAACAACCCTCAGGGTGTCCTGGGGTGGAGAGGGGCCCTCTGCCAAGCCTGGTCTGCCATTGCTCCCTGACCCTGTCTCTGAGGGCACAGGGTCCATTCTTGCTGGTCACAGAGAACTTTTGCTGTTGGGCTCAGAAGTCTGGAGGCTAAGGGTGGCTCAAGGCCTCTCAGCAATCCAGGACCAGGTGGCGTGATGGGCTGGTGCCCCTCCTCCCTCAGTCGCCATGCTGAGCAGCCAGCAAAGGCTTGGGTTCTGAGATGCCCGAGCCCCTCCCCCAGGTGGGGCTAGAAGGGTGTGGGGGAGCAAGACAGGGAAGAGGTGAGCAGCCTGAACAGCGTATCCGGCCTTACATGGTGCTTTGTTGAACTGGAACTACCTAGAGACTGCGTAACCATAGCAACCACAAGTTGCTATTTTAAAAGTTAAAAATAAGTCATGACATCTTACATATTGTCGAAGATGCTGATGGCAAAACTGCTTTTTAAAGCCTCCGTCACTCCATAAACTGAGGGGAGTAGGTTTGTGGGGATTCGCTTTCAACAAGTCACCCCCCCAAGCTAGCCCTGGGGCCTGGGGCCAGAACTCTGCAGGGTGACAGACAGATAGGGGATTGATGAAAGTTATGGCAACACTTGAAAATGACACCCCAGGGCTGAAAGAGAAACATCAGGTCAGGTGACCGCCCCCAAGAGGGAAAATCCCTTCTCGGGGATCCCTACGCACTTGCCGGGCGGCGGCTCCTTCCCTTGTGGGGCCGCTCTGCCTGGGGGGATGCACAGTCTGGACAGACGGACTCCAGGCAGATATGAGGGCCCAATTCTGGGGTCGCAGAGGCCTGGTCTGAAACTCAGTACTGTGCTTCCTAGCTGTGTGAGTATGGGTGAGCCGAGGACCTCTCTGGGCCTTGATCACGTCTCTAACTTAAAATCTGCCCACTCAGAAGAGGCAAAGGATGCGAAAGCACTTTGTCACCACGCACCGTGTAGGAGCGGCTGCTATTGGCACTTTTTCTCTCTGGGTTTCCACAGAGCCCAGCACCGCACCTGGCCAGGGCTAGGGTCCAAGAGTGCTGAGCGAAGGAATGAACTAACCACCGCCCTCAGGGGCAGGGAGGGGTTCCCTTCACTGGGCATCAACGTCCCCTGTCCTTTCTCATGACCTTGGAGGCCCAGCTGCTGGGTTGAGGTTTTCCTCAGGGTGAGGGCGCCCCCAGGGAGGCTGAGCCCGTCCCAACCCCCCCTGCCCAGGGGCCGTGAGTACTTACTGGGAAGGATGGTTTTGTACCGGTTTTTCCGTACCAGCCCAGGGATGTCATACTCTTTCGGATCCACAAAGTTCATGGGGATCTCCTGCAGGAGGACATGGGGGTGTGAGTGGCTGGGGGCCGGCCCTCACAGACGTTTGAATCTGGGGGCTGCTGTGCCCCCAGTGTCCTGTCCAGGGGCTGGCAGGAGCGTGCGTGTTCATTCACCACTCACTATTAAATGCGTTGATGCACATACAAACAGTGTTTAGAACGGGGCCTGGCACAGGTCAAGGGCATGATAGATGTTTTTACCACTCCTGTCTGTTGGGGGCCGGTCTGGCACATGGCAGACCCTCAACACACAGCTGATGAACTAGAAGAACAAGAGCTTGAAAGCAGCCTGGTCAGCCGCCGCCACCCTCCACTCTCCCTGCGCCGTGGCCAAACTGAGCGGCTTCCTTGGTCTGTGGTCCCACCCTAGACACCCCATGTCAGGACCTTGGGTTGTGCTGCTCACTCTGTGCTGCACCCCACCCTCATCTTCTTGTGTCCTGTCCGTCTTAAATGCCACCTCCTCCAAGGAGCCTTCCCTGAGTCTCTTGCAGGAAAGGGACCTCCTGAGCTCCCCGGGCTGTCTTTGCACCTCCCCCTCTCTGCGTCAAGAGCTCCAAGTCTGGGCTTCTCTGCCTGGAGTGTGAAGCCTTCTGGGGTCTTTCTTCACCACCAGTGGCTCTCAAGAGGCCCGCCCTCCAGTTACGCAGGTTTCTTCCTGCTGCTAACGTGCCCTTCTCCATCTGGCCTCCAGGTCTGAGCTCGTGACATTCCACTCGCAGGGAGCACCCCTCTTCAACTCTCCACGTCATTCTCACCCTTTAGGGGTGCCCCTAGCCTTTGGGATGACTCCCCAGTGCCTCTCGCCTCTTCACTCCCTTTTCATCTGTCCACACAGCTCGGTGTCTGACCATGTGTGGCTCTACAGCGTCCGTGCTTAGTGGGTCCATCGTGTTCAGACACACTACGTGCGTGCGCTGTGGAATGCGGATCGTAGCACTGAGTTCTAGGGCTGCTGTGTGAGACTCAAAAGAGTAAAAATGTGCAAAAGTGCCCGTGGCGTGGGCGTGCAGGCTGTGTTACTTTCTCTGTGGGCAACCTCCACAATGACCTACTGAACAGGAAGTGACAGAGGGCGCAAGTCCTTTCTTCAAGGGATGGGGGTGCAGGGGTGGAGTGGTCTAGGAAGGCTTTCAGAGCACAGCGGAGGGCGGGGGCCAGGCATGATGTGTACATGGAGGGGGGGCATGATGTGCGCAAAGACCCAGGAGGAGGAAGATGGGGGAGGGGAGATCTGGTCTAGTTTGAAGCGGAGAGTCCCTACAGGGGCTCAGGGGGCCTGAGGCTAGAAAAGGGGGCTGGGGCTGGCCCAGCTCGGGTAATGCAGGCCATGCTAAGTTCTGTGTAATGGTGAGCCGTGGGTTGCCGGGTGACGGAGGCCTCCCCAGAGAGCCATCCAGACAGGGAGCAGGGCGGCCTAGGGTGACGGGGTTTGTGAGGGAGGCACCTAGGTTCCTGTCCCTCTCTCCTCTTCCAGGAGGGACTCTCCTCCAATACTCCTGGCCCCTCTCCCACCCAGCCCACAGAGGCGGGTAACCCGATGGTCCCTCCTGTCAAGAAGTACAGGGGTGCCCCATGGGGCCCAGGATATGCCAGCATCTCCTGGGGCAGGTAGCAAGTTTAATCCTGGGAATTGGTATTCAAAGCTCACTGCTGCCACATACCTAAGCCTCACTTTAAACCTGGTCCTTATCAACAAAAATAAAGGTGATACTGTGTTCTCCTAGGTCTTAGCTTTTAACTGGTTGAGCGTGCAGGCAGGTAAAAGAGGGGTGTCATTTACTACGTCCCTCGAAGTCCAACAGGCAGCTGGAGGCTGTCACAGAAGTCTAGAGAGGAGACATTTAGGACCACCCTAAGCTACAGCCACAGGGGTGGAGAGATTTCAGAGGGGCATGAACCATGCTTGGCGATGTCGGGCGGGAGGGTGAGAAGGCGGCAGCTAGAAGAGAAGGCTTTCTATGGCTGTCCAAGCACAGGACTGAGCTCTGAAGACCTGGGGACGCCACTGAACACCACCCCCCGGGATGGGCGCTCTGCACACCTTAGTGTTGTCTTTAATTCTTGCAACATCCCCACTGTTTTTACCCCCACTTTCCAGATGAGGAAACTGAGGCCCAGAGGGGAAGCAGCTTGCCCAAGGCAGTGGGAGAGGTGATAAGGAAATGGTGTTCATCTGCCAGAGGCTGAATTCTGGGCACCCCACTGCACGGCCTTGTGAGGTGGGTGAGGTGAGCAGACAGGCCTGCTCACTGTGGGGCAGTGGGCTCAGGGGACTCACAAAGAATTCCGCCTGCAGCAGGAAGGGGTCCAGGGCCTTTTCGTGGAGCTCCTCAGCCTGAAGGACACGGGAGGCACTGAGCAGGTACTCCCGGGCTGACTCCTCACGTGGGGACATCAGGTAGCCGAAGCCCTCCTCATTGCAGCCAGGTGTGCACATGTCCAGGGTCAGGGAGACGTTGGAGCCCCTCCTGGAAGGACCGGGAAAGGGGCATGAGTCTCAGGAGCAGGAAGGGGCATCGGCTGGGGCCTTGGAGTGGCAGGATGAAGGACAGAGAGGTCAGTGGTGGGAACAGAGTGGGCTCCAAGGAGAGCAGGGGGGCTGTGATTGCACCCCTGACATAAGGAGCGCAAGTCTCAGCCAGGGCTTAGGCCTGACTCCCTGCCTCCTGCCTGAAGGGCCTGACTCCCCCCGCTCCTGCGTGAAGTGCCTGACTGAGTGAGGGGCGGGGGTGGGGCCCCAGTTCCAAAGGTTCCATCTGAGGCAACCTTAACACAGCCCTTCCCTGGACTCTCCCCTGTCGCTACTGGAGGCAAGTGCCCAGCCCTGTGGCCCCCCAGGAAGCTCCCGGAGAGAGGGGACCTGCCCATGTCAGCGAAGCGGGGCTCAGCCCTCTGTATCACGGTCCTGGGCCCAGCAGTCTGGGATGAGGCTCCCAATGAGTCACGGACATCTCGTCCAGGAGAGGCCGGGACTCTCCGCTGGTGGGAAAAGAGGGAGTTCCGAGGACGGCACAGGGGGGCAAGGGTGTCTACCCTGGACAATCTCTACTGTGTTCAGTGTCTGAAGGCCCAGAACAGGGAGGGCCCTCATCATACAGAAAGGGAAACCGAGTCCCAGAGAGGGTACAAGAATGGCCCGAGCTCGCGCAGTAAGGGGCAGCAGAGCTGACACGAACACGAGGTTTGCCGACTCCTCATTCAGCAAACATGGCGTGGGAGCTCCAAGCTGCGGTGACCTGGCTTAGACACCCCCGAAGCGCGATCTGTGGCCGAGTGGTTTTGGGGAATGCCACGCAATGCCCCCTTGTGACTGACACTGAGCACAAGCACGTGAAAAGCCCTGACAAGTCCTGCAGCAAAGAACCCCACCCAGACTCACTTGAGCACAGGAGTGTACGTGTGAGTGCGCTCATGCACACACTTGTGTATGCCTGTTTGCTGGTGAGCAGTAACTGTCTGCTCACCGTGGGGCATTCTGATCTACGTGCATCAGACCTAGAGAGCACGCCCGTGCCCTGGCTAGCCTACGAGGTCAGCTAGGTCCAGGGCACCGGAGGGGCAGAGTCAGGCATCTGCCCCTCTGCCTGGGGGCTGAGCGCTCCGGGGCCCACAGAGTCCACCCCTCCTCCACCCCTCCCACCTCTCCTGCAGACCCATGGACTTGACGGTCAGTGAGGCGGGGTCGGCGTCAGGCTTGATGTCCATCGTGCAGTCAAACACAGGAGTCTCAGGGACAGGGTCCAGGTCCAGGAAGTCATCCTCGATCCTCTCTTCCATCCACTCCGAGTAGGTGAAGGAGGGCTGGCGGCTTACCGACTGGCGCCTGTCCTCAGGGGGCTCTGGGGTGGGGGGCTCTGGGGGAGCCCTCAGGAGGTGCCACACCTAGTTAGAGGCATCTGGCATCAAGGACCGTGGATGACACTGCTGCCTTTGCTGATGGGCTGCCCCCATATGGGGCTAAGCCCTTGCCCCTCAAAGCAGCCCTGCTCTCCTGAGAGGTATCTGCAGGGCAATGCCCCTCACACAGATAGGAAGCTCCACTCCCACCCTTTCCCCCCTGACCTCTCAGTTCCTTGTGGATTAAGTGCTTCTTGGTGGGGTGTGGGGGGTCCTACTTCAGTCTTCTCCCTGCCCTGAACACTGTAATCAGTTTTGAAGGTGCTCCCACCCCATGCTGGGCACACTGGTGGAAGGAGACGGATTCCCTGTCCTGGGCCCTACCCAGAACGTCTAAAGGGAGCTGGTGGGGATCCAGCCTCAGGGCCAGAGGAGGGGAGCGCTGGGATCAGGTCGTGAGGAGTCTCACCAGGGTAGTGACGAGGAGCACAGACACGGAGACCAGCAGCAGACTGGGGACTTCCCAGGTGCCCACAGCCAGCCAGGCCTGGGGAACATCAGACAAACAGGTCAGGATGGGGAGCAGGGAGAAGAGCTTCAAGGGGGTGGAAGTATCTTCAGAACTCGGAGAACCCCGTGCAGGGACTGGTGGGGTGGGAGGCTCCTACCCTGGAGGTCCCGGAGCTTACTCACCGTGGGTCCCAGCTGTTCCAGGAGTGTGGCATTCTGCAACCAGACTGGGCCATAGCCGCTGAGCCAGAGCATCCCGCAGGCAAGCTGCGACAGGGGATTGAGTTCCGAGCCTGGGCTCTTCGCCCCTATTTCCCTCCCCAGAGAGCTCAGCTTGACCTGGGCCCCCCAGGTCCAGACTGCACAGCCGACGAAAGGGCCTAGGTGCTGTGTGCCCACAGGAGGCCTGAGGACTCTCTCTGGAGGAAAGCTGACTACAGGGAGCCAAGAGAAAGCCCTTCCCAGGGATCCCCTAGCTACGTACACAAAAAAGGAAGTCTCCTGGAGATGCCTCCATAGACAGGGAGTCCTCAGAGAGACCCTGCAGGGCCAGAGGTGGGGGGGGGGGCGTGTCCCTGCTTCTGGGGTTACAGAGGGCAGGGTGGGAGGGCCTTAGCTATCAGGGCTGTGGCTGTGAACTCCAGCCTGAGGGCTGGGAGTCACCGAAGGACACCAAGAAGGGCCCTCATTTCTCTGCATCCCCAGGTGGCCAGCTTGGGGAGGAAATGGAGGGCTGTCCCTCAACCCACACTCTCTCCAGGCCCTTGTGAGGCCTGCGAGGTCCTTACCAGGAACTGGGAGGCAGCAAACAGGCACAGGCTGCTCTTGACAGTGAGGGAGTGGTTCCCAGTGCCTTGAGGTGGCGGCTTCTGAGCTGGCTCTGAGGGCGGTGCAGGAGGGGGTGGTGGTGGCATTTCTCTCCGAGAGGCCGTGAGCTCTTCGGCCTGGTCCAGGGCCTCCATCACTACCGGCTGGGGGAGACCTGTGTAGGGCAGACGGTGGCGGCTGACTCGGGGCCTGGCGACCCACGGCAGGCCGCTCCTTCCGGGGCTGCCGGGCTTCCTCTCAAGCCAGGATCAGCCAGCGTGGCTCCACTTCCAGCAGTCACCCTCGATTAGCAAAGCAATATTCACCTACCTTCGTCAGAAACAGCTAAGTGTGGGTGGACAAATTATTTCTCTTTTATTTCTCCAGTAACAGAGTTAAAATGGCAGGAGGTTTTTCAGGGAGTTAACGTCGCTGTGTTTACGCAGCTTCATTCTTTTCTATTTCTTAAGGAAACAAAAAACAACCACCTCAAACTCAATTAAAAGAGAGAGAGAGAGAGAGAAAGGCACCCCATAACCAGGTCGCGAACATGAACCACCCACCCATGCCTGCCCCCTGGGTTGGTGACTTTTGTGCTCTGGGCCCTGCCTGGGCCTGGAGGCTGGCCACCTGACAAGGTCCGGGCCACTAGCCCCCCCCAATCTTGAGACCCCAGACTGAGGAGGAGCGGGGGCGGGCAGGGTGGCGTGGAGAAAAATCTGGGCGTTATAACATCGGTATCAAATGTCTGGGATTCAGCTCTGGGTCTGCAGCTGGTTGGATGATGAGAAGCCCACTCTCTGGACCTCAGCTTCCACACCTGGAAAATGAGAGCTGGGCTCACCTCCTGGTTTTCTAACTGTGCACTTTGGAGCCCTCTTATTTCTCCAGGTGCACGAGGTATAACCATGTGCCCCGCGTCCCTATGCCTGTGGCTGAGCCGCGGAGGCTCTGCTTGTCCCCGTTCCACATAGTAGATTTCCTCTAAGCTCATTTCAGCACAGGGCCGCACGACTCCAATAGTCTGAACGCCACTGGCTGAGATGTGAGGCCCTGACTGTGGTGCTGGTTCCACCAGCAGCAGCCTTGGTGAGTCCCGGATGCTGAAGGGCCCACCCAAACCTGCGTGTTTCAGTCTGCTGCCAAAAAGAGAGGGACAGCGAAAGGGACGTGAACCGCCTGACAGTGGGCGTGGAACCGTCCACACAGAACTGTGTATATGGGACAATGGACTCCCTTTCTGGTTGGGCAACAACAGAGGACCCACAGCCAAGACCACGTGAGGCCAATGTCACTGTTTGTCCACGTGCTTGCTTCTTCACGCAACACTGACCAAGCATGGCCCATGCACTGGATCAACAGGGCGGTGCAGAGCCCAGGTCCCGGAAACCCCTCCAGCACTCTGCTCCCCGCCCCCTACCCCCCCGCCCGTCACCCCACACTTTGACAACTTCTATTCATCTTACAGAACTCAATCAGAGGTCACCAGACGTAGGTCCTGCCCTATCATATGCGCCTGGCACTCCACGCCTCTCCTTCATTCCACCAACAGCAACACACCTAGAATGCACAAGGCTCTGCTTTGAGGGCTTCATGTTTGCTCATTTACTCACGCCTGACAGCAGCCCTATGAAGCTAGTACTACGACTGTTCTCTTCCTACAGAAGACCAAGATGAGGTGCAGAGAGGTTAACAGACTTGCACAAGGTCAGCCAGCTAGTAAGTGGGCCAAGGTGGGTTTAAACGGAGGCAGTTTGACAGGCTCTGGGCTACATTACACTCACTGCAGTTTGGAAAATTACTTGTTGCATATCGTCTCCCCCACTCGTCTGTGAGTTCCGTAAGGGCAGGAGTGGTATCAGTTTGGTCCATCATGACTGCCCACAGCATCCAATACAAGTGCTGCATGTAAGCCTACAGGAAACACTCATTAAATGAGTGAACGATGAGGGTAAGTGATCATCTTTTACTCAGTTTTCTTGCTGATGTAGGGGCACAATCACACACACTTTGGAAAGCTGTTATGAAGACTATAGATAAAACACCCAGCATGGCACCTGGCATCTAGAGGGTACCTGATGAATGTTAGATTATAATAATGATGACACGCGATTCCCAGTCTCCTGGGTAAAACAGACCAGTGGATACATGAGTACAGTGCCGTGCATTAAGTGCCACATCTCGGTGCTGCTGGTCTATGGTCTATGAGCACATCCACCTTTTGCACATAAAGGCCACAGTTACTAACCACAGGAGCGCACAGCTCAGATCCCGGTCAGCAAACTAAAAAAAAAAAGTTGCTGTTGAGAGAGGGATTGTGCAGGAAAGCCAAGAGTTTCCACTATTGATAAGCAGGTTAATTACTCAGGTGGCAAGGTCTCTAACCACACCCTCTGCCAAAGCAGGGGAGGGATGCTGCCAAATACGAAGGCCAGGAGGGGTGCAGGCCGGGGGTCGTGTGGTTGGCTCTGGCACACACACTCGCTGTGGACTTTGGACAGTCCCTTCTCCCTGGGTCTCAGGTGCCTTATTTGTAAAAACGGGTCCTGAACTAGAACTCAGTGCTTCTCAGACGTTCCTGCTGTCCTAGAAGGGTGGGGCTTGTGTCTTTGGGAAATAACAAGTTCACACAACTCTGAACTTGGCTGCTTTGTTTTAAAATGCACGGGTGCTCTCTGTTTTATACTATGGTACATAAGCACTGGTTTTGATATTATACTAATGTGGTTTTTTTTCCCTCCCAAAGCTTCGAATCAAATTTATGCTTCAGGAGAATATGCTACATTTATCCTGTGGCTTTGCCCTCGGGGGTACACGCACCCCAGTCTGAGAAGCATAGAACCTGCCTGCAACAAAACGTCAGGCCGTTGTTATAAATGACTCTGTAGATGAATATTTAATGACATGGAAAGAAACTGCAATGCTATGGAGGAAGACAAGGTTACAAAACAGTGCGATCCCCTTGGCTTTAACAATGAAGAAAGTCTAAATGTGCATGTAGAAAGGCGGAGTGGGCCCGAAGTAAGACAGGAGGCTAACACGTGACAGTGCTTGCAGAGCGCGCGGCAGCCAGCGCCTCACACCGTGAGCGTCCCGCAAATGCCGTGCACGGTTGGCGGGAAGGAGGGAGGCCAGGTGTCAACAACCGTTCTTTGGAGGAGGGTGAAATTAGAGGTGACTTTTTCATTGTTTATATTTTCTAGATTTCCTCCAATAAACGTGTATACATATACACATACATGTGTGTGTATATACGTATCTACTCATACACATGTATTTCTTTTTAGTGAGAAACAATATTTTTATCAAAAGATCACTGTTCTGAGTTTAGATACCATGAGGCCTAGTGAATAACCCCAGGTTCTGGGTCCTGACCCCCATCTGCCACATCTAAGTGGACAGAAACCAAAGGGATGGTCACCAGAAGGAAGGGGCTGGGGGTAGATGTAAAGGGGAAGGGGAATATAGTCAATGATACTGTGATAAGTATGCTCGGTGACAGTTAATTACTAGATAAGAGGGGCAATCACACTGTAAGGTATAAAAATGTTGAATTGCTGTATTATATACCTGCAGCTAATATAACCAATGTGAGATTGTATACCAACTATACTTAAATTTAAAAAAAACCTCCAAAGAATAAATGCACTTGGTAGGACATAAGAGAGAGACAGAACGTGCAGAACAGCCACTCAGAAGACTGGCCCCTGATGACTTACGATCATGAGTTTGCATATGAAAGATGGCAGGTAACTAACTAACTTGCAGGAAAGAAAACCGAAGGTCAGTGGGGCCCTGTCTGCATATCTCAGAGACAGAGGTGGAGGCTGTCTGTCTGTCTGTCTGTTTGTTTTTTGTCTTTGAATCCACAGGGTACCTGGCCATCCTAGGATCCAAATGAATCCAAGTGGGTATTCACTGAGCACCTGGTGGATGCCCACCTTTCAAAGCAGGTTGTTTTTTGTTCTTTACTCGAGGCTATGTTTACTGACTTTTAGAGAGAGAGGAAGAGGAAGAGAGAGAATCATTAATCAGTTGCATCCTGGACACGCCGTGACTAGGGACTGAACCTGAAACCTAGGTATGTGGCCTGATCAGGGATCAAACCCGCAACCCTTTGGTGCCTGCGATGATGCTCCAACCAACTGAGCTACCCGGCCAGGGCTGAGCAGGGTTAAAAGCTTTTCTGGGCAGAACTCTAATACACCTTTACTTAGGAAGATATGTTTTCAAACACACACTATATTCTGCATACAATTTTGGAGGGAGTCCGTGGACCTCAGGTCAAGAACCCCCAGGCTTGGCGATGGGGAGTGGAGGTCTGTGACAGAAAAGTTATGCAAGGCGGGGGGAGAACTGGGCTGATTTCCGCCTCTGCTCATTCATATATGCGTCCAACACACAATTACTGAGGACCAATTATATGCTTTGCCAAGGACTGGAATAGGCTCAGAACAGTCCTGTCTGCACGGACGACTGTGGTCCTGGGCCCACCTGTGCTGCTGGCCTCCAGTCCCACTCCCAGAGATGACGTCTGCTGGCCCTGCTCACCGCGGCCCTCACTACGCTGTTTTGGGAATGACAATGCCACCGTGCTGGGCAGGCTCGGTGCAGTTCCCAAGGCGCTTCTGCACACGCAGTTGCATTTGCTTCTCTCGGCAGCCCTGTGAGGTAGATATTATCATCATCAGCCCCGTTCTGTCAGTGAGAGGCGGCTGCTTGTGTCAAGGGCTGGCTTTTCAGCCGTTCACAGCGAGGTAGCTGCTTTGCCATGCACGAAACCCTGACTCAGAGGCAGCTTGCTGACAGAGACTGCGCATCGCGCCAGCTCCCCCCGTGCTTGCCTCTTGCGCACGGCGGAGGGGACCTCCAGGCACAGGAACTGAGGCTAAGTGAAGATTAAGTGTCTTGCTCAAGTAAGTGCAGACCTGACATTCGAACCCAGGGCTTCCTGACACCAAGTGATCTTTTCATTTTGCACACTGCTTCTCAGGAAGGGGTCACTGCAGCAAAGGCAGGGAGATGGTGAGAGCCTCACCATCTGATGGGAGGGAGTCCCTGTATCTGGGGGAACCTTGAACCTTATAGCTGGGTGGGGGTGGGGCACCTTTTGTGCCTGGTCCTCAGCTGATCCTCAAAGGCCATATGGTATGGAGGAAAGAGGCCCTGGAGGGCCCTGGGAGGAGCTCCCGACCTCAGGTCAAAGCTCTTGGAGATGCTGCATAGGGCCTGCAGGAGAGCCGCCTTCAGATTTTCTGGGGCGTGTGGAAATACCATGCTCTCTCTCCTGTCACCTAGCACCTGAACCCCCCATTAAATTCTGCAGCTACTGCGTGCTCAGGGCTGATGCTCCCTGAGCTGGAGAAGCCGTGGCTGCTCTGTCAGTGACTCATCGCCAGAGCTGCCCGCTGCCAGCCTACCGGCACACCGGAACCGGAGGGGAAGGCGGCTCAGCCGGCTGTTTATATGAACAGGGGGGTTGGTTCTGTCCCATGCAGCTTTTCTTCCCTTCCCCAACATGGCCAGGGTGACCTCCCAGCTATGCCCACATAGTCACAGGGAGCCTGGACCAACAGAACCTCACACTCAGTCCTGCCTGGGCTCCTAGAAACAATGACATCATAGCCTGACAGGCCCTGTGGGCCATCTGGGCAAGTCAGCTAATTTCACAGATGGAGAAACTGAGGCCCAGAGATGGGAAGTGGCTTGCTCAAGGTCAACAGCCAACCCATGCCAGAGCTAGGGTGTTGGCCAGTGTCCTGACCACTATTAGCTAACACATAATGAGTGGTGACCGTGTGCTGGGAACTGCTCTAAGTGCATGTATTAACACACTTTACAGATGAAGAAACTGAGGCCGAAGTCAGCTAATAAATGGGTAAACTAAGACTAGAACCCAGGCAGCCTGTCTCCAGAGCCCATACTGTTAACCCACACACAAGATGACTACGGTACTCTGCTCTCTACCCCACGTCACCTTTCAGAAAATTTCCACCCCTGCACCCGTCAAAGTTTCAGAAGTATGGCCTCATCCATCTGGGCGATGGTGCTGGGCTCTGCAGACTATCACTGGGTCTGAGGTCCCACCACTGGACATGGAGACTTGTCTACAGCATTACTGCGCCTCCCTCGTGGTGGGATGAAGGGAGTGTGGAAGGCCTGAGTGGTTTTCTGACGGTTCCCACCAACAGGAGAGACTCACCTTCCCTTATGCTCCCCCTCTGCCAGCCCTGAGCTGGCCTATGCTGAGCCTCATGCTGTTCAATACCCAGAACACAGGGTGGGTTGATGTTATTGTCCCATCTCACATGTGGAGCCACAGAGGTACAGAGAGGTTAAGTTACCTGCCCACGGTCACAGAGCCAGGAAGTGGCAGAACTGGGATTTGAACCTAGGTCTGTGGGCCTCCGCAGTCCGTGATCTTTCTGCTATTCCACAGAAAGATGTGGAAAGCCACAAGGGATGGGGTGGAGCAGACCTGTTTTGAACTTCTGCTTGGGTAGGCCCCGAAGGCAGAACCAAAGGTGGTGTTGCCAGAGGAACAGAGAGGGGTGGAAGAGTCTAGAGGGGATAGTCCCAGTCAGCCATTTCTGCCATCGCAATCACGACCCTGGTCAGCACTACCGTGGGCCCTGCGAGGCCAGCCAGCCTCGCGAAGCCCTGCACTGCCATGGACCCTGTCCTCACTGGGAGAGGCTGCAGAGGTGGCCCCCTTTTCTGCTGTCTTCCGGGGGTACAGAGCAGGCAAACGAGGAGTCAGAGCGGATGTGCTGGGGTGACAGAAGATTCCCCCAAACAATGTTTTCGTTTGGCAAACATTTACTGAGCCCCTACTCTGTGCTCTTGGGGATGTTCTGTGTCTCAGTATGGAGGATGACCAGCAGGACTCCTAGAAGTGAGGGCGGCCCTGTAGAAAAAATTCTAGCTCCTCTGGGCAAAGGCGACCTGATGGGGGCATTGGGTTCGGAGAATCTGCACCAGCTTCCCACAACCCCTCCAGTGCCTCAGTCCTGCTGATCAGTGAGCAACACTGCTGGCGAATGCACGGGAGGAGGCAGCACAGTGACCAGGACCTGGGCTGGAGGTGAGTAGGGATTTGGTCCCTTTGGATGGTAAGCCGGCCAAGGGCAGGGCCCGGTCTGGTTTGTCTCTGCATTCCCCAGGCAGGCAGGGTGGCATGGGCAAAGGAAGCTGACTCTGGCATATGAGGATTCTGGACTAGAACATGGGAGCTCACCATTTATAAACTGTATGACTTGGGCTAGCTGTTTAACCTCTGTGACTTGATTTTGGTGGTGGTCTTCAAACCTCTCTGTGAATCTCAACACCCCTCCCACCAGGAGGTGGAGTCTACGTCCCTTACCCCTTGACCTGGACGACTGCCTTGAAGATGGGGATGTCGCAGGGGGATGCTGCGTGACTGCTGAGGCTAGGTTAGACAAGTCCACATGGCGTCTGCTGGCCCTCTCAGGACACTTGTTCTAGAAACCTTCAGCAGCCATGTAAGAAATCTGGGTACCCTGAGGCTGCCTTATGGAGAGAGAGAGAGGAGAGAAGAAGGGAGAGGAGAGAGAGAGAGAATGGGAGAGCGAGTGAGTGCATTAGACGCAGCGGGTGCTCAGGAAAGTTTGAATTCTGAATCGAAGCGATCAGTCCTGACACTGAGCCAACAGGCCATGAAGCAGGAGGGTACCCGAACCTCAGGCCCAAGTGGACCGTCAAAACATCATCTGTAGGGACTTCTGTGTGTTGTGCTTACCGTCACCGTTCTGGGGACCCACCTCAGGCGAGGTGAGAAAGCTGGACGACAAAGGAGCGAGAGGCAGGCGGGCAGCTGCACTGTTCTCCCTCCTGTCCGATGCGGAGCTCTCCTCAGAGACTGTCTTCAGGCTGGACCCTGGCTCTCAGACTGACACCAGGTGCAAGCCTGTGGGTCTGAGGCTGGCGCTAAGCGAGCTCTGCCTCCCCCAGACCACAGAAGTTTACACTGTCCTTCCCCTTAACAAGCCGAGCAAGGCATGGTGCTAAGTGCCCCAGTGACTTTCCCAATGGTGACTCATCAGTCCTTACAACCGTCACACAAGATAGGTAAGAGGACCGTCGTCATTTTACAGATAGGAAAACAAGGTCCGAGAGCTTAAGTGTCTTGCCCAAGGTCATCATGGCTTCCGGACAGAGGATCCGGGACTCAGACCCAGGCAGCTGGATCTGTGCTGTGCACCTCAGGCTGGGCCTCCGCTGCTTCTTCCTCCTCATTTTTGGGGGAAGTCAGCCTGAGGAGGAGCTTCAGCTCACTTCAGGATGGGGGGCCAGGCCTTCTCCCCTTGGCACAATCTATCACAACCTGGCACACGGGGCCGGAGGAGAGAGGGGGCGGGGCAGAGAGAGGCAAGACTGGGACCAAGACGATGGGAAGGTCTGGGAACCAAGACCAAGTGTGTTGGCTACTTAGTCTGGAGAGGGGGTGGCTCAGGCTGGGGGCGGGCGGGGGTGATGGACGCTGTTGCAGATTCCTGAGAGGCTGTGCTAAAGAAGCGGGCAGGTCAAGAGGCAAGAATGGGACCCGTTTGTGGATGTGCCCTCGGTAGGCAGATTCCCAAGTCACAAAGAGTATTTCCAGGACCGGACCCTACACGGCTGTTCTGCTGTCCCCACTAGTGGCTTTGTTTCCAGGGAGGCAGCTTTGTGCAGTGGCTCACAGAAAAAGCTTTGGAGTCACAAAGCTTAGGCCTGAGGCCTGCCTTTGCCATTTACCACCTACGTGACCTTGGGTAAGTGACTTAATCTCTGCTCTGGACAATAAATGTATGATCTGCCTCTTGGATTCTGAGGGTATCATAAGGTAACACATGCAATGAGCTCAGCCTGGCGCCCAGCACATGTGAATACACAGTAGGTTGTAGCCAGAATTGACAGAGGAGGACAAGAAAACGGGAAAGGAGCTGAGGCAAGAGGCAGCTGTAAGGACTTCCTTTTCATCTGCCAGGTGGGCCCCCAGGAGGATGATGGGTCCCCGCCCCCACACGGATAGGGGCTTTGAGGCTGCTGGCAGCAACTGGAGTGGGCCTGGACTGGGGGTGGCAGAAGTGGGGCAGCCTCGTTTCTGCCAGTTATTTAAAACCAGAATGCTAACAAGCTTTCAAAACAAAACGCAACTCAAGTTCTATCTGGATGGGATGTAATACAATGGTTCTATCTGAAGCAGAACCAAACAGCTTTGTTGCTGCGAACAAAGGCCCAGTTCTCTGTGCCTCTCTGGAGTGGAGGCCCAGAAGTGCCAGGGTGACAGGTCAATGAAACTCTGAGTGCGGCACCCCCGCCCCCTACGCTAAGAACTGAAGGAGCTCAGAGAGAGGCCCTGGCGCGATGAGGCACCAGAGGCTCCAAGTGCTTGAGGCTGAAACGCAAATGCATGGGGAGGAAGGCACAGACTTGAGAGGGCATCTTGTTCCACCCCCCATTTCACACCACGAGGAAACTGAGGTCCAGAGAGTAAGAACCGGGACTGGCACGTGGTCTCTCGGCCTCTGGGTCAGTCTCACCCATGCAGGCGGCACAGGAAGCTTCAGAGTGGGGTCCGAGCCAGACGGCAGCAGAAGGCTGGGTCCTGGCTTGCGGTTCTTTGTGGGCTCTATAAGTGCCCTCAGAGGCCTAGGAGATTCCAGGAGATAGGAGGTGAGCAGGAGCGACCTGAGACGTCCCAGAGCGGTAGCGCCAACAAATCCCAAGGCTCCAGGGGCTGTCACCCTCAGATGGCCCTCTACAACCCGGAGCCTCACGAGTCAGCAAAGTGGCAGCTCAACTCTGCCTCCAGGGGGCTGAGTGACCCTGGGCATCTCACTGCCTTCGTGGACTTCAGAGGCCTTCTGCAAATTGAGTGAGACACTGGGTCTTGGAGGGCCCTTACAGCACTAAACACCCACTTAAAATATATGAGCCCCAGCTTTAGTTCCCCTTGTCCTTAGGATAAAGACCAAAATCCTTGCCATGGCCAACAAGGAAGGCCCAGCATGCTTTGGCCCCTGCTTATCTCCCCAGCCTCTACTTGCACCACCTTCTTTCTGGTTTTCTCTGTTTCAGCTTTTCCCAGATCTTCTCAAACCAGTGTGGGAAGTAGAAAAGTCTGGAAACTTGGTTTTTCCAAGTCAAGATGGAGGCGTAAACACGCTTCGCCTCCTCGCAAAACTACAGCAAAAATTACAACTAGACTATGAATCAAATATCACAGAGATTCATCAGAAAATTGAGCTATGTGGAAGCTCAAAAACCAAGGATTTAAAGAAGCCACATTCATCCAAATGGGTAGGAGAGACAGAGGCACAGAGACACGTGAAGAGGTGGAGAGGCACAGAGAAGCATGGAGATGCAGAATGGGTGGTCCCACTACATCCACATGTGGGGGATAAAAATCGGGAGGGATACCTTAGAAGTGAGGGGTCCCAGCCCCAGACCACCCAGTCCAGGGTTCCAGTGCCAGAAAAACAAGTCCCCATAACTTTTGCCTGTAAAAACCAGTGGGGGTTGGGGTGGCAGAAGAAACTGTGGGATTCTCAAGAGACTCCTCTTAAAAGACCTACAATAGACTTAGGACTCGTGCAGACTCACCCCCTCTGGGATTCAGCTCCAGGGCTAGAGCTGAAATGGCACCAGTAGCATACGGGGGGAAACTGAAGTGACTACCAACAGCTGAGTGCCAGGAGACAGCTTCCTCCCGGGGAAAACTCCGGAGGCCAGGCAGTGACATGGTCCCCTCTCCGAGCCCTCCCCCACACAGAGCCACAAAGCAGCGATATGGGTTGCCCCTCCCTGGTGATTACCTAAGGCTCCGCCCCATACAACTTACAGGTGCGCTTTTCTATAACAGGCCACACTACTAAGACAGGGAGTCAAAGCAGCTCTACCTAATACACAGAAAGACACACAAGGAGGCTGCCAAACTGAGGAGACAAAGAAATACGGCCCAAATGAAAGAACAGAACTCTAGAAGAAGAACTAAATGAAATGGAAATAAGCAACTTATCAGATGCAGAGTTCAAAACACTGGTTGCCAGGATGCTCAGGGAACTCACTGGGTACTTCAATGCCATAAGAAAGACCCAGGCAGAAATGAAGGTTACATTAAGTGAAATAAAGAGAAATCCACCGGGAGCTAACAGTGGAGGGTGTGAAGCCGAGAATCAAATCAAAGATTTGGAACATAAGAAAGAAAAAAGCATTCAATCAGAACAGCAAGAAAAGAAAAAAGGAAAAAAAGAAAAATGAGGACAGGCTAAGGAGCCTGTGGGACATCTCCAAACATACCGACATCCGAATCATAGGGGTGCCAGAAGGAGAAGAGGAAGAGCAAGAAATTGAAAACTTTTTTGAAAAAATAATGAAAGAAAATGTCCCTAATTTGGTGAAGAAAACAGGCACCCAAGTCCAGGACTGTGAAGATACGTGGCTCTATGAGAGCAGTTCAGAGACAGAGTGCTGAGCAAGAGAAATGAGATCTAGGAGAACCCCACATTTACAACTTAAAAATACATGCACACACAATCTCCTACATTACAGAAGTGTCTGGCTGCTATGTTGTACACCTGAGACTAATACAATACAATATGTTAACTGCAACTGAAAAACAAAAAAATATCATTATTATTTTTTAAAGATTTTATTTATTTATTTTTAGAGAGGGGAAGGGAGGGAGAAAGAGAGGGAGAGAAATGTCAATGTGTGGTTGCCTCCCGTGTACCCCCGCCCTGGGGACCTGGCCCGCAACCCAAGCATGTGCCCTGACGGAGAATCAAACCAGCGACCCTTTGGTTTGCAGGCCGGCACTCAATCCACTGCGCCACACCAGCCAGGGCTAAAAACAAAAACTATTATTTAAAAAAGAATGGAAAAAATATACGAACACAAAAACCGTAGCAAAGTATAGTCACACAAACAGTTTTTCACATTCCTCAGGTAACCAGGGCTTTCGCAACACGGGGGCGGCAGGCCGGAGAGGCGGGTGTGGCTGAGGGGAGACCTTGGTGTGGGTGCAGGAACAAGTGGGTGGGCAGCTCCAGCTGGCAGAGGGGGAGCCTGGGCTGCGTGGGGGACAGACGCGCGCTGCAGACGGAGAAATGGTCTGTCTTAAGCTGAGTGATGTTCAGCAGGGATGCGGACAAAAAGATAACTGAAAAAGGCATAATGGTCATACTTAGCCACACGCCGAATGGGCCGGGGTTGGCTCTGGGAACCACCCTGGCCTTAGTGCTTGCAGCAGAGGAAAGCCAGGCGGAGAGGGGGCGCTGAGGCAAGGGGGGGCGGATCCTTGGTCCACAGACGAGGGCTGCTGTATGCAAAGCCTTGTCTTTGCTTAAGGAGGTTCCATGAAGGGCAATGTGGGGCAGGCTTCTCATTTTTCATTTGAAAAGGCAGTGGGACCCCAGCTGATGTCTGGTCACTCAGCCTAGTTCCCCCTTTAACTGAGGGTTTCCCTGGTCCCTAGATCTTCCAGGCTTTAGTCACAGAGGATTAAAGAAGAAACAGCACTGGGGTCTGAATAAGCAGCTCCACCTGCCCCATGGCATCATTTTCGTGTGTGTGTATGTGTGTGTGTGAGAGAGAGAGGGGGGGGTAGGTTCCAATGTTCAGGGATGCGAAGTGGTTCATGCAAGACCTCAAGCTCAAAATCCACTCACATCCAGGGCTTCTCAACCCAACACCAAGAAACCATAAAAAATGACACGTGAATAAGATGGTATGGTGTACGAACCCTCACTGACATCCTTTATTGCAATGCGTCCTCACAACTGCCTCGGGAAGGCTGCGTTTCCCATTGGGGAACATTGCGGGGGTGTTGGAGCACCACAGAGGTTTGTTCAAGCCCGTCCAGGAAGGGCAATGCCCAGTGCAGCGGCAGACACACTCAGTACTGTCCTCACACCCATGAGAAGATCCCTCACGCTGACCTCACACTTGAGGGGGCCCCTGTTTCAACCCTTCACAGGCACATTCCTCTTCAGGGTGAGGAGTCCATGGAGCAAGAGCCAAAGGGACATTCCCTCCTTTAGACCAGGTACCAGGCAACACAAACACCAGATGTCCCTGCCCAAAGAGTGCTGACTGAGCCTGATTCCTGGGCCCATGTGACTCTCTTCCCTGACTAGGCCTGGCCAAGAAGCGACTGTTTGCAGAAGGTGTGTTTGAAGCCTGGATGTGAAGGCTGGGGTGCCCATCCACAAAAAACGTGCATGAGGGCCCTTGTGAGGGTGGATGGAGCTGGGCAGGCGGGGGACTGCCTTTCCTTGGGCTACAGCAGACTCTGAGGAGTCAGAATTCTAAACCTGAACCTGGCTTTCAAGCTCCTGACAAAGGAGTGTTTGCCGGGGGAGAAGGACAGAACGTATTTCATTTAAAGGTTTATTAGCTTGACTTCTAATTTTTAGGTGTTTAAACACAGATATAATATATGTAGACCCTACAAACATTAGGGGTGGGCCTGCACATGGCTGTGCATGCTGAAGACTTAAATATTGTACAAAGGGTGAGTTGCTTAAGTAATGGAAGAGGGGGGGGGTGGTAGAAAGAATGGGACATGAGACAGAGTTGGAAGGAAGGAAGGTTTAGGGCAGGAAGAAGCTAGGGTTAGGGGGGATGTGACAGCTTCTGAAGAGGAAGCGCTGGTGGATTAAAGGGGTCCACGGATGTCCTGCACTGCTCCTGTCAAAAGCTGAGACTGATTTCCCTCCCTTGAATCTGGGCTGGTCCTGTGAGGGGCTCTGATCAGTATGGTGAAGTGACACTATGTCACTTCTGGGCCTTCTAAAGCTTCTGTCTTTGTCCCTCTTGGAATATTCCTTGGGAGATAGCGGCTGTCGGTCTACCTTGAGACCACCAGGCCATGAGGAAGTCCAAGTTTGCTGTATGGAGAGAAAGGCCAAATGAAGCAGCACTGAGATGCCAGACATGCCAGAAAAGCATTTTCGGACCTTCTATCCCAGCCCAGCACCAGGTACATGCAGCTGAGTGCATGGCCTGAGCTGATGCCACACGGAACAGAAGAACCACCCAGCTGGGCCCTGCACTACCCTCCAAATCGTGAGCAAATAAAATGATTGTTTTAAGCCCTAAGTTTTCAGAGTTTGTTAGATAGCCATAGAGATCCAAAACAGGAGACCCAAAAAGGAGAAATAAGCTTAAACGGAAGGCTGAGGTTTTTTTAAAAGTATAAACAACTTCCTGAGGGCTGGGGTGATCAGTCCCTGGACAGACCAAAGAGAAGCGTGACAGCATCTTTCACTGCATGCCCCAGATGGATGCTCCTCTGTCTCACAGGGCTTTAGCATCAGCCTGTGTGGAGGCAGGGGGCTAGACCAGATGGCCTTTCTCCAGGTGCGAAGACTCTTGTTTCCTCACACATCCAGCTCTCTCCCTAGAATAGCAGGCCTGTTTCTACGCCGGTGGCGGTGAATGACTGTCCTGTCCTGCAACTCTGGCTCCTCTTCCCATCTGGTTTTGCAAGCAGACAACACTCCTGCGTGTGTCTGTGCTGGTTCTGTGAGGCCCCAGGGCTGCGGTGGGGAGTGGAGAAAGCACCACAGAGCTATACTGTGCCTCCACTGCTGAGGGAATGGCTGGGGACTTGATACCTGGGCTCTGGGCACTCTCAAGGGTTTTTGTGTTCATACTGCATATGCTCACCTCCCTATCATCACCATCCTTAGGACCTACCATTTATCAAACACGGGGTAATAAGTACTTTACATGCATCAACTGATTTAATCTTCACAAAATCTCTCTGAAGATCTTATCATGTCATCACCCTCATTTTAGAGTGAAGAGTTTGGAACTCAGAGCAGTCAGATAGTTTACCTGAGGTCAAGCTGCTGGTCTGTGGCAGAGCTGGGATTTGAACCCAGGTCTGTCTGCCTCCCCTTGGCATCCCAAGACCCAGCTTCCTGGGCTGCTGCCTCCGTAACTGTCCTGCTGTCTGAGGACAGTTAAGCTCCACCATCACTGACCAGTGAGTATCTGGCTTGGTACTTCTCTCTCTACACGGTGGTGTCATTACAGAATGCTTCCCAACTAGGGTTCTTAGCACCTCCAAATGGTGTGTAGTTTTTGTTTAATTTCCACTCCAAAGACTCAAGTCAAAGACAATGCAGTGCACTAGCAGGCACAGTAAACACCCCTAAATGCATTAAAAGTCCTGAGAGAAAACAAAACCATCCATTAAACAAAGAAACAAAAGTCAACAGAACCCAAGCTGCGGAGTGTTGACACACACACAGGGGGCAGCTGAGCAATGATGCTACATCCAGGTCTGTCTTCTCTACGCCTGCCCTCCTGCTCCTGCACCTGCCTCCGGACTGTTCTGACCGGCACTAGGCACCTGACTGGGGGGCTTTGTGAGAACAGGGGTTGGCAGATGAGGAATGAGGACCATTTCAAAGTTAACTTGTTCCTTAAAATGCTTTGACAGCCGGTTCCCAAAACCATGAACCAGACCGTACTCATCCTTCAGTCCCAGTCTAAAAGCTGTTTCTTCCAGGAAGATCTCCACGGCCCCCCAGGGTAGTGTTCCATCACTGCTGCACCCTTCCACGGAGCCCTGACCTTGCTGAGAAGGGACCGGGTCTGTCTTGCTCTGCTGTACCACCAGTGCTTGACATCACATTGGGCACAGAGTAGATGCTCAATAAAAAGCTGTCAAATCAACAAAAGGGTCAGGCTGCCTTTTCAATGGGCCCTTGTTCGCTTCTGGCCTAAGACCTTATCCGTGCAGCCATAGTGCCACCATGAAAGCCGTACCTCCACTCCCTGATGGCTGGGGCAGGGGCTGCAGGGTTAATAAAGCAAAGGTTTCCTTAACACAGGCCCTCTCTCCACTTTATAAAAGGCTCCCAGTGCTGGGCAGTGGCATTCTGCTGAGACCGAGACCTCATCCCCCGCAGAGGAGGATGGTACAGAGTCTAAGGCTGGGTGGAGGGTAGATTTCAAGGCACTGGGACTTAGGTAGGGAGTGTGTACCAAGGCCACTGGCCCAAGAGCCAGCCGCTCCTATCAAATGGGCAATGGTCTACGCAGGCCTCAGTGTCTACTCACCAGCTAATCGTGACATGCTAAAATCTCAGGGTGGCAGTGGCATCATGGCTCCGGCTAGCTGCCAGCCACAGCGGGGCTGTGGGAACACCCTGTTCCCAAGAGCAGTGTTGTCTTTAGACCTGGGTCCCTCTTCTCTGGCTGTGCCACTCCCCGTGGGCGCAGGAGGTATGTCCAGGCCATGCTCTGGCTACTAGGACTCCAGAGCTGCCTGCCCAAGTGGTCTGAATCCTGCATGGGTGCAGGTGCATCCTTCTGAGGGTGGACACGGCCTCCTGCTTGGGGCTCTTTCGGTTGGAGGGGTGGCCAAAGAACAGCCATGGGGGCGGAGTGTGGATCACGCTTAGACACACAGACTGACACACCCACATGCACACACACAAGGTCCCTTGCAGTGCAGGACCGAGCAGCAGAGTGAGGCACCTCTCGGGGCCCCATCTGCAGGCTGGCTGCAGTCCCATGAGCCTGCCCGTGGAGACACAGAACAACACTTGGTGATGTTGTGCCACCACTAGTACCTACTGTTTTCCTCCCTCCCTCCTCTGCCCTGTACCCCTGAAGAAGCTGCTGGTCCCTAGCTAGGCCCACAGTGGCGCTGGCTGGGGAAGGAGCGGAGGCCCCAGCATCAGCAGGGTTGCCTGGTTTCTTGCGAATGTGAACACCTACGCGCAGAAGAGGGGGAGTGTGAGTTGGAATGTATAAATGTGTTTGGGTGACAGTGAGCAAGTAAGTGAGCAAGCAAGGGAGAGTGGAAAAGAAGAAAAGGAGGGTGACCATGTGAAAGAGAATATGTGCATGACAGGAGAAGAAAAAAATGGGTGCATGTGCACGGAGCGGAGGGTGTACCTGGGTGCACGCCTCGTGCTTGTGACAGGTACCTGAGAACCGTGCATAACTCAGGGCCTGCAAATGGGGCAGAAAACAGGAGGGAAGGCGTGTGCCTGCTTATCTGCATGTATGTGTGAGAAGAGGTGTGGTGTGGGAGAGAAAGAGACCTAAAGAGGGAAGGCAAAAGCAAGCAAGTCTGTCCATCTCTAAAAGCATGTCCAGTGGAAGGGGGTGCATGAAGGGGCCATGGAGCGAAGGCAGCCTGAGTGTGCAAGAGGGAGAAGACTGGCAGGTATGTGAGCTTGAGGGTGGCTATGTGCCGCCACAGGGCTCTGAGATGGAGAGACAGGGCGCATGTCATTATGTGATGGTGCATGGGCATGTGCACGTGAGTGCGTGAGCATGAGACTGGGACAAGTGAGAACACAGCTCAGAGCACGAGCACATGCGTGGAGTGCCCCAGCGCTGTGAGCAAGCGTGCCTGACCCGGGGCAGCTGTAGGCTGCCTGGGGCGTTGGAGATGCCCAAGGACGTTTTCACCTGGAGATCTCAATCTGGAAGGGCCACGAACCTGCCCGGCGATGGCTCAGGTCCAGGTGACTGTGGCCGGGAGTGCTGGCCATGTTGCCCCAGCCTGGCAGTGTGGTGTGTGTGGGAATAAGTGAGTCACCAGGCATGGCAGGCCCCCTCTCTGTCTCGCCTCTGGTCTTGCCCAGCAGGGGAGACAGCTGGGAGGGGGAGAGGTTACTCAAGGGCTGTATTTTTACACCATCATTACGTAATTGCTTGCAGTGCCCATAGGCTCATTCTAAAGGGCCAGCACCCCAATTCTCTTGGCCTTTATACTGCCATCTCCTTTTATGTCCAAGATGAAGTTCAGGTCAGTGGTTTCAGCTAACCAACATTTGTGGAAATCTACTCCTAACCAGGTTCCAGAATCACCCTCCATTCCTTTCCCATCCCCTGCTTCTTGGCCTTAATTTTCTCCACAGCACTTATCACTACCTACCACATTATATGTTACTTATTTTATTGGTCTATCTTTCCCTTAATTGCAAATACTTGTGCAGCATTTGCCATGTACCAAATGCTGTTCTAATTTCTCTATTAATTCACTGAATTCTCTGACAACTCTACATGGCAGTGTATGTTACTTGCCATATTGTAAATGGGACACACAGAAAGGTTAATAGCTTGCCCATGACCACCCCAGGGTAAGTGGTGGAACCAAGCCTGGTCAAGAGTGTCTGCTGTTAACTGGTACACAGCACTGTTCTGTGAGGGGGGCGTTTTCTCAGTTTGATGCATCTTTGAATCTTCAGTGCTTACAAGAACGCTCAGCACATGTGGGTGGTCATTGAATAGCCAGCGAAGGAATGAAGAAATGAGTGGATGAACGTTGGACACAGAGGATGAAATAGAGAGAGAGATGCTTGCCCTCCAGGAGCTCATGGCCCCACAGAGGAAACAGACAAAGAGTTACTTCAATAAACACAATGAGATGGCATCATGGGGTCTGCAGGGGGCACACAACTTGCCTGGCCTCTGGAAGGTAGGGTTTTTCAGAGGAAGGACACAGATGGGGACATGCACAGTGACATCACTCCCTCCTCCAAACTCCTCCCTGGGGGCAGACAGCTCTCCGCTCTCCCGACCTCCACTGACAGGGTTGCGGAGGTGATGGTGGCTCCGTGGTGACTGCAACGGAAGCGCAGTGGGGTAGTGGCCCGCAGCATGAGCTCTGCAGACACTGTCTGGAGTCCCTTCTCACTCCACTTAACACTAGCTAAGTGACCTGGACAGGCTCCCTAGCCTCCCTGGGCCTTGGTCCTTCCTTCTGGAAGATGGGAACAGCCAATGATGGGGACTTCCTGGGCTAGTGGACAGGATTCCATGCCCGATCTGCAACAGCGTTTGGGACAGTGCACATAGCGCCAGGCAGGCAACATGCCAGCTCCAGTGGGGACACCCAGCGCTCTGGCATTTTGCACTGGCTGCTGGCTTCCAGGGTGGACTGGGAGAGAAGGGTGGAATTAAACATCCTTATGACTGTAGCTTCTCTGCTGTGGCTTCATCCCATTTTCCAGAAGCAACTCAAAGCGGGTTAGGAACTATGTCTGCTTTCTTCATCACTACTATCCCTAGCAACTAGAACAGCACCTGACACATAGTAGGTGCTCAATAAATATCTGTTAAATAAGTGCTTGCGTGGTTATATTTACTTAATCTTTGTGAGGATAAATATTCATTTTGGTGTTTCCACTTACAAAGGAGGTACTGCAGGCCCAGCAAGGTTAAGCAACTTGTCCATTAACACATAGCCTGTAAACAAAACAGCCAGACTCAAAGGCCAACCCCATGCCTGCTCTTTCCTCCTCGCCATGCTACTCTTTGGACTCCTGCACGCTGTATCCTGTTTTCCATGGGTTTTTTCCTAGCCAGTGGGGCCATCCCTGGTTGTAGAGTCATCTCCGAATTCTATGACTCATATCTGAGTCACAGAACGTTTTAGTGGTTGAAAGGACTTTTGATGTCATCTCAACCTCCCACCCTTGTGGAAATTTCCTCTCCAATGTCTATCCAGAAAACAGTTGAATGCCTCCAGTGATGAAACACTCATTTTCTTCCTCTTGAATTATCAAGTTCTATGACTGGACACCTTCTAGGGTCAGAAAGAAGGTTCTGACTCTTGTGGGCCAAACAGGCCTCTCTTTACTTTGGGTTTAGGCCATCTTCCTAAGACACACACAGAATGAATCGGCTGCCACCTTTGCAAGACAGTCTTTCAGATAGTCCCAGACAGCTCTCACCTCCCTTTTGAAGAATTCTCTTCTCCAGGCTGGACGTTTCGAGTTCCCACCAACAGGGTCTGTGCAGGGGCCCCACCTAGACCAGCTCAACAGGCTGTCCAGTGTTGAGCAATGGCACCCCTACTGGATAAAGTGTGAATTGCACCGTGGGGCTCAATGCCCACCTGAGGAGCTTCAGGAGTAGCTGGGGCACTGGCTCAGGGTGTGAGTAAAATAACTGCTTATTTTATTTCTTATCCTCACTTGAGGACATTTTTCCATTGCTTTTTAGAGAGAGACGAAGGGGGAGAGAGAGGAGAGGAGAGAGAGAGAGAGAGAGAAACAGTCATGTGAGAGAAGAATCCATCGGTTGCCTCTAGTATGAGCCCAGTATGAACCCAGACCAGGGATGGAATCCACAATGCAGGTATGGACCTGACCAGGAATTGAACCTGCGACCTTTTGGTTGTGGGATGAAGCTCCAATCAACTGAGCCAAACGGTCAAGGCTAAAATAACTGCTTATTTTTTAAAGATTTTAATTATTTTATATTTTAGAGGGAAAGGGAGAGAGAAGAGGAGGGAGAGAAACATCAACGTGTGGTTATGTCTCAAGCGCCCCCTACCGAGGACCTGGCCCACAACCCAGGCATGTGTACTAGACTGGGAATCAAACCGGCGACCCTTTGGTTCACAGCCTGGCACTCAACCACGAAGGCACACCAGCTGGGGCTAAAATAACTGCTTATTTTAAAGAATCATCACTTTGGAGGCATATCTAGTTGTTTAAATGTCTATCTTCAAGTGTGTCACTGAAGACTCCATTGTAATGTTGCTCGCCAATCATGAGGTTTTTTGACAAGCTACAGGGTTAGAACTTTCGTGCTAGAAACCAAATGGCTGTTTGCTTTTTAAACAAAAAGGTTTGGAAGGAAAGAAATGAATAAGTATCCTGTGTTACAGGATTACGATAATTTTTCTTTTTTTTCCACTTGTCCTTTTCTAATATTTCTACAATGGATATATTCTAAGAAGAAAAAAAACAATAAATATTTTCTAAAAAGAAAAAAACTCTCTAAAATCTTTCCCCGCCTTCCTTGTCTCTACTCCTCTCAAGGCTGTTTGTCGTGACAGAATCTGGTCTACAACTGGGGCATCTGCCCCCACAGGCAGGAGTGCCTTGGTGATATCTCTGTGGTGACATGGCCCATGGCTCAGACAGCCAGGTTCCCCCTAAGAGTGGTCAGCCAGATGCAATTTCCCACCCACGACCAGGCTTCTCAACAAGTAGTTTCTCCACATTCTCCACCCTACCTTGGGTTTGCACCTCAGTCAGGTTTTGTTTCCTGGTCTTACCTCTTGAAATCAGCCCAGCACACTACCGGTCAGCAGTCATGTCCCGGTCAGCTCTGGACTCCCCACTTCTTCGCCCTTCTCTCCACCTTCCCAGCACACCCTCAGCTACCCTCTCTTCCCTCCATGGGAGCCCAGAGCAGCTCCAAATGATAACTGGCCAGAGAGACATCAGGGATTAGAAAAACAAATCCCCATTTAAATGAAGATCTGTGGACCAGCTGAGTCACTCCTCTCACACAAGTTCACAGCTAACCAGGCTCTGCTCCAGCCCCAGTGTCATCTGGGGCTCTCTCCCTCCATCTGGAACTCTGGGGGGGAGGGGTTGGCGCCTGGGTGCTGGAAGACTCACCCGGCAGCCTCTCACTGCAGCACATGTCCAGGGCCCCTGCCTCGGAGTCATCAGCGGTGCGGCTTTCTCTCTCCCTCCTGCAGCAGGATGAAAAACCGGAGAGGATGCTGTTGAGCTGGGATTGAGACAAAACCCTAAGCAAAGATAAAAAGCCTACCTTTTTCCCACTGTGTCCCTCTGAATAACCCCACCCCGCCTCATCAAGAGGGACCTTAGGAAAAGACCAACCTACAGAAGGATCAGGCTGCAGAGGCAGGAGAATTCTGCAGGTACCTTCCAGGTGAAATCAGCAATGGCAGCGTCACTGTGACCATCATCATCATCATCACCTCTGCCATTTAAGGAGGGCTCACCACGTGCAAAGCACTTCACAAACCTCTTCACAGTCAGCCTTCATTGTGGCCCCATGAATTAGGAATCATTAAAGAGGCTCAGAGAAGGTAAACAACTTGCCCAAGGTCACTTGGCTCATTAGGGCAGAGCTGGGTATGAAGTTAGTGTGGGGCCCCAGGATCTGCTCACTGCTGCGCGGTTCTGCCTCTTAGTTCCTGTGCATTTAAAAATCGAAAGCATCGGGGAGCAAGGAGAGGGATCTGGGTACCACAGTCTGTGTCTAGCTCCTGGAGGACTGCAATGCCCGGTGCCTCAGGCAGGGGACAGTGGCATGCAAGACTCATCTCCCGAAACAGCTAGAAGTAGCTGTAAGTATTTTTTCATATTCTAAATGTTCTGCTTCTTTCTGAAATCAGAAAACCCTCTTTCTAGACCATCAGGGCACCTACCAGAACTATAGTGGGGTCTAGCTTTTCTCCTTTACTCGGTAAGCTGGAAAAAGATCGCTGTGGATCAGGCAGACCCCTTGAAGGGTCTGCAGACAGACACACTCTAAGGGCAACTGCATAATTCACAGGGGCTCCCGACTATGGGAGTAGCCTGAAATGTGGCCCCATGTGCTCTTCATGTCCCTGACCCCTGTGGTAGAGGCTGGACACACCAACCAGGCTAGGTTGACCAGATGCACTCTGGAGAGCCTGCAGTTGCTGGGGCTGAATCACGATGGCCGCAGTGCCCCGGAGAGAAAGGCCGCAACACCTGCTGCTGGGGGCCTCAAAGCTGCTGCCCGCCTGCCCACCCTGGGCCTTGACTGGGCAGCATGCCCATCAAGGCCACACGATGTCCCAGAATCCTTCCGACAAAATCCGACATTGTAGCTTAAGCTGGTGGGATTTGATTTCGGAGACTGGCAACCAAAAGAAACTTCAACAGAGCCTCACTAGCATACTTTTGGGTTGGCCAAAAAGTTCGTTTGGTTTTTTCCCTGGTAAGATGGCTCTAGTAGCGCTCAGTTGTCTTTAACTTCATTCGAAACAATTCTGTTAGATTGTATTGTGACAGCTGTCGTGTCAGCGTGCATTTAAAAAACAACGTAACAAAGTTGGTGAATTTTTGTGTAGCCATTTTAATATTGAAGATGGAAGAAAATAAGCAACATTGGTGACATACTATGCTTTATTACTTCAAGAAAGGTAAAAACGAACTGAAACGCAAAATGTGAAGTTTCATGCTAGAAACTTCTCACTGGATGATGCTCTGTGGTCGGGGAGGCCAGCTGAAGTTGACAGCGATCAAACTGAGACATTAATTGAGGACAATCAATGTGATACCATGCAGGAGGTAGCTGACACACTCCAAACATCCAAATCATTGAAGTTAGTAGTGAACATGAAAAATGTGTCTTTTATTTTATGGAGAAAACCATACGGACTTTTTGGCCAACCTAACACTTTCGAGAAGTCCAACAGGTCAGTCGCCTCTCTGTCCACCAGTCCTGCAGTCCTGCCTCTCAGACTGGTCCTGAGGCTGAGTTCAGGCCAGGCTGCAGATCTGAAAGAATTAAGGGCAGACAAGCTGGGTTAAGGTGCTCACAACTGCTATTCCCATATTTCATTTTCTCCTCACTGCAATGTTTCCCCAGTGAAATCCCAGATCTCAGAGCCAAGCTCCCCTGCAGAGGGGCCTTTAAACGTCTCCTGAACCCCTGCACTGTTTTCCCTTGCCACCACCTCCACCTTGGCCCAGCACCTCCTGCCTAGATTATCGAGTCAGTCTTCCAACTGGTCCCTGGCATCCAATCAGGGTGGCCTCCAAGGCCGCCTCCATCTGCCCCAATACACACATAGGGCTGTAGAGGGCGGGCAGCTTAGAGCCCGCACAACCGAATGGGGCAGGCTGAGCTAGAATCAACCCTTTCCAAACTCAACACTGATCATGGAACCTTCCTTGAACAACTGCTTTAATGGCCTCATGCCACACTCAGAACGAAGACACAACTCCTTTGCCAAAGCTGACTGGATCTAGCACGGCTGACCCTTGTGTAACCTTCCAACTTCATTCACACCCCTTTTCCTCTTGACCTCTGTGCTCTCGCAGGCTCTTTTCTTCATGAGGAATTTGCACACGCTTTCCCCTCTACCTGGAGAGCTCCCCCAGCTCTGCTTCTCAGTACGTGTCACTCACAGCACTTGACACAATGTGAAATTTAGTTTTGATTTATGCCATTATTTGATTAACATCTATCTCAGCCATTAGGCCACGAGTTACGTGAGGGCAGACACCACCACTTCTGCTTTGTTTTTAAAGCTCACACAGTGCCTGGCTCACAGCTGGTGCTCACTAAATATGTGCTTGTTGAATGAATGAATGTTGCCCTGACCTTGCTGAAAGAAACATCAAGAACCTCAAACTACGCTATGATTGGAGCTGCCTGGTGGCTATGTCTTTTTTATTTTTTTAATTTCTTTACTTTTGATTTATTGCTTTTAGAGAGAGAGAGCTGGAGAGAGAAACATTGATTTGTTGTTCCACTTAGTTATGCCTTCGTTGTTGATGCTTGTATGTGCCCTGACTAGAGATCGAACCTGCAACCTTGGTGTATTGGGATGATGCTCTAACCAATGGAGCTGCCCGGCCAGGGCCTGGTGGGCAGACCTTTGTTAAGCTGCCTGGAACCCTCCTCTGGGGCTGATGTCAAGAGCAGTCACAGAATCACATATCTGGAGGAGTGATTTTGCAGAGGAGGAAACTGAGGCACAAAATGGGGGGCTGACTTGCCCCGGGTTGTACATCATGGCCATGGAAGTTGAGGTCAAGAATGCCTCTCCCTAAACTCCCAATCCTGACAGCGAGCTTTTTTTTTTTTCTAAAGAGCATCCCAGCCTGTGGGTAATCCATGAGGGCTGGCCTCTGGCTGGGTGCAGAAAGGTAACCAAGGCACTCAGATACCTTTGGGAGGGGCCCCAGGAGTGACTCACAGATGCTTTTACACCTTAAGCCTCCCTGGCCCCAAGCCGTGTTCAGAATAGCTTGGTGCTGCATGCGTGCAGAGGACTCTATAAATAAGCTTCCTAGAAAATGACTAATTTCATAACCAGAAAAACAGAAAGAGTAGCACCTCTCTTTTGTAGAGGAAAATGGAGCAAGAACCTGCAGTCAAAGGACTCCAGGGAACTGCTGTCCAAACCCGCATGCCCAGGAGGTTCAGGGGAGGGCTACAGTTAGATTCCCAGAGAGATGCTCCATGCAGGCGACACGGAGGAGCCCAAGTCTCTGGGCAGTGCCCTCCTTCCCCTGTGCCAAGAGCAGAACTTGCAGTGGATGCTGCGGGCCCTTCCATCTCCTTCTGCACTTCTGTCAGTGGGCAGAGGGGCAGACTAGCCAAGACCCAGGCAGCAACTTGCTGGAGTGGCCGCTCACCATTGCTCTTTGAACCAGAAAACCCTGGAGATGCAGGGACATCACCTAGCCTGTTCCTCCCTCAATGATGGGGAATGTCTGGGAGGAAAGGGAACCTTCCAAGGCCATTGCCTCATTCAACAAGCGTCTGCTGAGCACCTCCTAGGAACAAGGCACCAGGGGATGCCTTTGAAAACAGTGACAAACAGGCCAAGCCCTCCCCCCCGCACAGCTCCCAATGTTCCTGGGGAGACACACGTGTAGACATGGGCACCCACGTCGGCTTCAATTGACCACTGTGGACTCCTTGGGAAGGCCTCAGCTCAGCTTTGGTGAGGGGCCAGGGGTGGAGGAAGTCCTCTGCAAGGTGAAGACAGGAGCTGGCTCCTAAAGGATGTTTCTAGGTGGATGGGGGGGGTCACAAGGGAGAGACCTTCCTGTGTAGCGCAAATAGCAAGAGCCAGGCACAGAGGCCGGAGACGGACGGAGCATTTGGCACTAACTGGAAGCAGGCTGGTTAGTGGGATGAGGAGGCCAAGGGTGCTAGGCCTCAGCAGAGGAACACGGCAAGAGGCAGACCTGGCTGCCGGGAATCCTGCCTCCTTGGGGGGCAGGCAGCCCTTTTCCACTTGACCATGGGCTCCCCCACAGTGAGAGGTACCGGGGGCTCCTCCCCTCACGGCCTGGGCAGGGGAGGTCTACAACGGGAGGCGAGGTGGGCAGCTATGTTTGAAGAATAGACGGTAGCTTACGGCATCTGCTCTGGTCCCAAACAAACTGCCCCCCACTTTTTTTATTGTGGCAAAATTCACGTAACATAAAATTCATCATTTTAACCATTTTAAAGTGTGTACTTCAGTGGCACTTAATAGGCTCACAGTGCCATGCAGCCGCCACCATTTCGCCGTTCCAGACGCTTTCGTCACCCCAAAAGGAAACCCCATGTCTCTGAAGTTATTGCTCATTCTCCCCTCTCCCAGAGCTGGAAACTACCACTCTGCTTCCCCCCTCTCTCTCTTTTGCCTATTTTAGACATTTCGTATAAATGGAATCATAAACAGTGTGTGGCCTTTTGTGTCTGGGTTCTTTTTTTGCTCAGCATAACGTTTTCAAGGTTCATTCACTTGTAACGGCACTTAATTCCTTTTTTGGATGGATATTTGACTGTAAGGATATACATTTTATTCCCCATTCATCAGGTGATGGACATGTGCATTGTCCCACCTTCTGGCTATTGTGAACAGGGCTGCTATGGACCAACAGTCTCTTTCAAATTCAGCCCTCCACATGCTTCTGACTTTGGGCGACCCTCTCCCACCCTAGACCCCTGAGGTCCCATCTATAAAATAAACAGTCAGACTCTAAGTCCCTTTCAGCTTGAATATCACCACCATCATCTGTCCATCTGTCCATGGGAAGGTAATGTGTGCCACTCGGCTGCTCCACCCGTGCTGGGTGCTGGAGGCTGGCCTGAACCAGCCCGCCCCAACTTTAGAGCTTGTGGCTGGCGGGGGAGACACAACGGGGAACCGCTGTGGGCTGAGTGACGTGCTCCATCCGATGTCTGTCCAAGACGGGCTAGGAGCACCTCACCTCTGCCTGGGGGGTGGAAGGGGATGAGTGGGTGCTGTGGGGAGGCACCCTGGAGTGGATGCCAGCTGTGCCCAGGACTTATGCAGAGTAATGGCTGACAGGTTTGGGGACGGAGGCAGAAGAGGGGCTGGGGTGCTGATGCCAGGATTCCTGAGTGGGAGGCTGAGCCCACAGGAACCTCCTGACGCAACCCCAGGCTGACGTGCTTTCTACCTTGTGCTTCACTCTCTTGAGGCTGCTGGGGCCCTCTACATGTCCCTCCCCATCAGTATGGAGCTCCTACCCCCTCCTAAAGCTCTGACCCCAGCACACTCCTCCAGTCCTTGAATAACAATCTTATTCATTCTCAATGTTACCTCTTCCATGGAGCACTCCCTGATCTCCCAGGAAGAAGCAAGCTCTCCCATCTCTGGGTGCCCCCACACCCCTACCTCACACTTCTGTCTCTTGCTTTGTTCTGCTGCTATAGTTAGCTTCTATGCACCTGTCTCTCCCACTGGGCTTCCAGTGACTTTGAGCCTCCCCACCCCCTCAGCTACCTCTGCACCCCAGGTGTTCCGCACAGGGCTTGAGTCTGTAAAGGGATATGTTAAACGGAGGGCATGGTCTTAGGGTTGGCGGCCCTGGGGGCTCTGGAAGGGTACTCCAGCGAGGAGCTTCGCAACCTGGAGAAGGCAGCTGGACCTCAGGCAGGAAGCGCTCATGTGCCATCCAGAGATTCATCAGCATGGTCAGTGTGCAGGGGCGGAGGACAGGCCAGCTCCATGCTGACCACCTCATGCAAACGGGTACCAGGTCCCAGAGCACACATGGGGAGGGGGCTTGTCCCCCTTAATGGGATGAGCGGCAGGAAATCACACAGTCCCTCACTTGCCTCTCTTCCTCATAACTCATTCCCAAGGTGGGAAAGGTGCCATCTGAGGCCAGGGCAGGAAGCTTTCTCAGCAAAAAGCACACTGGACACGTGAATGGAGGAGAGAGGCCAGCTTTAGAACACCGGGGTAGGGAAACTGAGGCAAGAGAGGTTAAATGACTTGCCTCAGGTCACAAAGCAGGTGAACAGTTGTTTTCAGGCAGTAAACAAAATTCTGATTTTGTTTTAAGAGTTACCTCTCTCTTCCTCAGAGGAAGAACCCAAGACCAGAGGTCAGCTACCTGTCATTCTGTGTCATGCCCCAAAGCTTTCTGGTAAGTGGCTTTTCTGCCGTTACTAAGAGTCCGTTTCTGTTGCTGGCAACCAAAGGACAGACTGATACGTGCAGCAAACTTGTGGGACAGATAGGCTCGGAGCCCAGGACTCCCAATACTTAGTTCACTGCTATTTCTATCCTGCCAAGCTGCCTACCCTCCCTGCCCAGCTGTCCACTGTCCAGCCATCTGTCCCCACGTCTGAGCAGACTGCAAACTTGGAGTGTTCTGCATCCCAAACACAGGGGCTGAGTGTTCTCTGCTTGGGATGTGCCCAGATAAATGATGACTTCTCCTCTATCCTGCTCTGTTGGTGGGAGACGGGGGCGTTAGCGTGGCAGAGACCCAAGGGAAGGGAAGATGGAACGGTGCCGGAGACGCCCAGCCTACAGAGGGGCTATAGGCTGACCTTTCCTTAAGGTCAAGCTTCAATTTTGGGGGCTGTCAAGGTTTAATGAAGCAGATGGTGGTCGAGCGGCAGGAAGCCAGCAGAGGGCGCTCCCGGCACCAGGGAAACCAGGTCTTGGGCCAGAGAGCCTGGGCCTCAGGCAGCCCCACCTCCAAGGGTGGAGGGAACCCCACCCCGGCCAGTTACTGACGGAGGCCTGTTCAGCTGTCACATCGAGTACTCAGTACAGGCTGTGGATAGTCCCGGCTGTGGACAGTCCTACCAATGTGGTGGGCTGGAAGGAGCCCGTAATAAGATCAAGTGAAGAGCAGGATTTCAGAGTGCAAAGGTCATCTGCTTTAATTCTCTGTTCCCCATGAGTCTGAAAACACTCCACTCTGCTCCCTCTTTCTACATACACCCCCTCTATCCCCAAGGTATAGTTTAATTTACGAGGAGAAAACAGGCAATCACAAATGTGAAGGCGAGATCACACCTCTTGTGGGGGTGTTCCGGTATTTCCACTTAGTGAGATGCCTGCTCCTACCTATAATGCCTTGGAATGCACTTTTTCTTCACTGGAAAAGTCCCCTTTTCCCATCTGTTTACGACCCTTCCAAGACCCTGTTGAAATGTCAACTCCTCAGCAGAACCCTCCTTGCCTCCCTTAGGAGGACCTGGGTGCCCCCTTTTCTGTTCTCACCTCTCCGTCTGTAGTCATTTACTGATACCCGCGCCCCCACCGCACACTGTGGCTTATAATCCCCGTGGCCTCTTTTTACCGAGTGCTTACCGTGTGCTGGGTACTGTGCCAGGCCCTGGGCATGACATCATTCATTTCTCACTATACCCTATGAGCTAAACCCAGTCATCACCCCCTCCTGCCCACGTGAAGAGCAGGACCTGGAGAGACTGAGTCACTTGTTCAAGGTCACACCGTTGGTAAGTGACGGAAGCAGGGCTTCCAACTGAGTTTGTCTCAACTCCAGGCCCAGCTTTTATTTAAACCATTCGGTTTACAACCTCTTACATGGACTTTCCTGGTTCCCATGCTTAATGCTCTATCTGACGCCAGGCAGATATTCAAGACATAGTTCTTGGAAAAATAAATGAAAAGGCAGCTAGAGTTGGAGTATGTGTAAACAGCTCATTAAAAATCACCACAAAGCACTGGCTTTGGGGTTGGGCTGCCTGGGCATGAACCAAGGCTCCCCTACTAGCTGCCTGATCTTGAGGAACATACTTGGCTTCTCCGTGCTTCAGTTTTCTCCTCTGTAAAATGCACTCGTAACGGAACCCAACTCATAATATTGCTGTGATGGGTAACCAGGGCGTTCTCAGAGGAGTACCTCACACGGAGTGCACTGTGTGAGCTGGTATCATCGTCGCCAAGAGTTTTAACAACCCTCAGTCTCACTGTTGCTTGTCTGGCCCTGACACCGGCCCAGTCCCAGCACCTGGCCTTCTGCCTTAAGTCCTGGCAGGCAGCGTCTCTGTCGTGGTCATCTGCCTTCTAGGACAGAGGCCTGTCCACTTTTGCAGCTCTCCCCTCTCCACCTGGAACTAGAATTCCAACCGAACCTGTGCTGGCTACACACCCTCCCTGATCATAAACGATTTTGTGCTCGGGTCTCTACCTGCGTCTGGTTTCACTCTGAGATGTCCCTGATGCTGAGCCATGGCCAGGACTACCAGGGACACCTGTGTCTTGCTCCAGATCCTCCAGGATGATCCCTTTGGACCTCTGCTCTGAGCTTCACTGCTTAAAAAAACCACTTCTCACGGGGCTTGCAGCACCCACAGAGGGGAAAACAGGAGTTCGGAGCTTGGTTTGCTCCCACCCGCAGCTCGGGAGGCCCCTAGCTGCTGCCACACCCCACTGAGGGAGGGTGCTAGTGCACTGTCAGGGGGCCTGCCTCAGCCTCTGATTCATCCCTTCTGGGCTCAGGCCCAGCTGAGCTGTGGCAGCACCGGCTGGGAAGATCCTGGCCCTTTAGGGTTTGGTGAAGAGTTGGGCAGACCGATTCAGAAGCAGGGCCTGGCAGAGGCTCCTTTGCCAGGAGAGAGAAGAATGCGATCCAGGAAGTCAAATAAAATGGGAAAGAAAAAAAAAAAAAACCGATGGGAGCAGGAGTCAAGGCTGAAAGGGTTTGAATTCGAAGAGAATAAATCTCGGCTGCACACGGCGGCTGCATGTACTTTCCCGTCGTCCCTTATTTCATCAGACACTTGTGGCGACCTTGTGAGGAAGACAGCGTCACTCCACTCTGCACAGGAGCTCATAGGCACTCAGAAGGGTGAAGGGCTGGTGTGAGGGCAGGCAGGTGGTCACTCTGGCCCTGCTCAGGTGCCCGAAGGAGAAGACAGGGTGGAACCTGATCCTGGGCCTGGAAGGATGGACTCTCTCGCTGCTGCATGCCAGTGGACAGTTGGAAACCTGTGGCTGAGGGTGGGCTATCCTCAGAGGTCCTCAGTCAAGGGTAGAATCCCTCAAAACACCACTGGCTGGCCGTTTTGAGGCCACACACCTTAAGGCAACCATGGTCCTCTGGAAAAAGGGTAGATTTGGAGGCAGAGAGAACAGGTTGAAAGCTGAGTTCTGCCACCTTCTCCCCCGCCCCCAGGGCCGTGGGTGGGTGTCTGAGCCTCTCAGAGACTCAATGTCTTCCTCTGGGACATGGGGGCCAGGAGAGTGCCTGCTGGAGGGTGGTGGCAAAGACCCCTTTCGTAGTCTCCTCTTCCTAGAATGCTTTTATTCCCTACGGTCCCCTCTCACTTCATTCAGGTCTCAGTCCAAACATCTGCTCCTTAAAGACAATTCTATTTAAAGGCAAATCCCTTCCCCCACTCTTGTTCTCCAGTCACTCCCGGCCCTGCTTAATTTTCCTCCCGAGCACTGCTCACCCTCTTGAAATGCTGTACCTTTGCTTCTGTTTTATTTTCTGTCTACCTTGGTAGAGCTTGCGCAGGAAGTTCATCTTTTTCAGCAATGTGTCCCTAGAGCCTAGAACAACCTGGCACGTAACAGATGTTTATATGCATTTGGAGAATGAAAGAATGAATGAATGAACCAGCCCTTAACAGTCTAGGGTGCTCGGTAAGCCAGCTTTGCAGGAGTTTTTACGGTTCCCTGTCAGATCCACAGCCTCCCCTCCTAAGCCTCCCGACTCTTCCCCATTGGGCTCTTTCTGTGAATGGCCTCCTTAGCCACGCGGGATCCAACCTTGTCATTGCTTCTCATTCCTTCCCTCCCTCTAGCATACATGTCCAAGCAGCTGCCAATTCTGGAGACACTTAGCCTCCTGCGTCAACTCCTTTTTCTCTTCATTCTTACAAGCACCCTTTACCCAGACCACTGCCTCCTACCTGGGCTGCCTGCAAACAGGTTCTCTCCCAACAATCTGTTTCCACCCGGTGGGCGGGGTGGGGGGGGCACTCAGAGTGAGTTTCCTAAAGGCCAGGCTTGATCCTGTCTCTCCCACACTCCAAAACCAAAGAGCAACCCCTTAGCTCAGCACCCAGTGCCCCCGCAACCGTCTCCACCTTCCTACCTAGCCTTCCTCTCGCTGCTCCTCTTCTAACCTTTTTGCACCATTCGGAATGAACTGCTTTCCCGTTTCTACACATGGCCCCGGACCCCCCACTGCCCAGTCTCTGCTCATGCTGTTTCTACTACGTGCAACACTTCCCCTGCTTTCTTCTACGTCACAAATGTTTTTAGACCCAGCTCAAACGCTACCTGGCTTCTCCAAGAAGCCATTCCTGATTTTCCAGAAGAATAAATCCCCTCCTTCTTCTCTTTCCAAGGGGTTATCAATCCCTCTTTCAGGGCAGGTCTTGGAAAAGGACAGGCAACGTGACACAGAAGAAAGTTCAGAATCTGGAGTCAGACGGTGTGAGTGGGGGACACAGCTCTCTGGCTCTGAGACTTTTACGGTATGCCCCTGTGGGTAAGTTAAACCGAGCCTTAACTTTCCCATCTACGAAATGGCAACAGTAATACAACTGATCTCCAGTGTGTGATGAGGATTAACCGATAGTGTTAGGAATTACTAATTCGGATCACACTGAGGTGTGAAATCCCTGACTTCTCCCAGGGAGACTGCATGAATGACTTATGCTGGCTGAGCCCTAAATCCAGGAACCCATCAGTGGGGGAGGAATTTTGAGGAAGAGGGACTTTGAAGCTCTAAAAATCTCATGTCCTTGGGCAATCTGAAAAAGGGAGGAAGAGGGGGGTATAGACATAAAGCTGGGGCCCTAAAGTTACCAATTCCTAAGCTTTTTCTATGCCCTAGGCACTGTGCTAACCACCCTACATAAATTATCTCAGCTCATTTTATTCCTTCACAGAGCAAGAGAAGAGAAAAATCAGGCCCATGGCAGTTGTATAAATAAGTGCTGCCCCCTCCCCAAACAGTTCAAACTTGAAGGGTATCCAGAAACCTTTCAATCCAGTGATCTTATTTTTTTGGTTGGAGGAACTGAGACTCAGAGAGGTCATGAACATTTACTGAAACTGCCCAGCCAGTGAGGAGGAGAGGGCCTGGACCTGGACCCCTCCACTCTTAGGCTGGGAGCCACTGCACTGCAAAAACCCAGGAACCATCACTCATGAAGTCTATGCAAATGGTGCTTCTGGAGCACAGTGTAAATGGGGGTCCTGCAGTTACATCACCTGGTCGCCCTGGCTCTGACCCATGCATGCCAGGCTGCTCATTCCACTCAAGAAGGAAGCTGGTGAGACAAGAGCCTCAGGTCCCTAGAGAATGAACATTGTCCTCCTTGCCAACCCATGGAGTCTCCTCAAAGGTGACTGACTTAATCCAGTTACCACCCAGCTTGCACTCCTTCACCTCATCTCTTGGGGCACCCTCTCTGGGCCAGCTCTGGGGACACCCCCAGCTGCCCTTGAGGGAGCCTTGCCCTGAGCTGCCACCAGAACCTGGGAAGGCTGCAACTCAGGCTTCCCTCACAGCATTGTCGGCAACACTCAGCAGACATGAAGGACCTGAGGACCTCCACAAAGGGGTGATGAAAGGGTCCTGGTTGAAGACTGAGGCCTTTACAGAGGAGGGAAGAGGGACTGGGAAGGAACGCAGTCAGGTTCAGGTGGGGGGAGGGGATGACTCCTCGGATGCTGCATCACCTGGTCCAACTGAGGACATAGGCTCAGAGACTCCTGGGAGAACCTGGAGGAACATCCTGGTATCTATCTGATCTCCCGTCCAGGACTGATTCTCCCAAACTAAATCCCAACCCTGGAGTGCTTGCATAAGACAGCTCTCATCTGAGGCCAAATGAGGCAAATAAAAGGCTAACCTTTCTGGTTTTTTACAGTAAGGATGGTAACAAATGAATGGTACTGGAAGCTCCAAGTCGGGGCGGGGCAGGAATTACAAAGACTTTCCTGGTACACTCAGATAAATCTGGGGGTTCTGGGGCTTCAGTGGGAACAGGATCAAATTGTATAGGGGGAAATGAGTTCAAAAGCCGAGGACCCTAGATTCTAATGCAGGCTTTGCCACTAACTCTCCCGTGACCTTGCTCCAACCATCTCACTGGGCCTCAGTTTCCCCACCTGTAATATGAGGGGGTTAAATGAGTTCCAAATATTCCTCTGGTCCTGACCCTCTAAGCCACATGATCCTTGGTGAGGTAGCTCCCCAAGGCTCTGACCCAGGCAATCTGCAGGTTTTGCTGGAGCTTGGGCCTCATCTAGGAAAAAGGGGCATGCTGGGGGAGGGGAAGGCACCGGGGTGGTGGTGGAAAGCGGGTGGTTTAAGCTCCATGGTCCGGGGGTGGCGAAGCGAGGGGAAGGCTGGGAGTCTGGAGCCGCAGTTTACAAGCCAACAGGCTAGCGGCGTTTTCGAGTCTCCCCCTAGAGCTGCAGACCCTGGAGAGGCGATGCGGCCAACCGCCGCGCGCCAGCCTCGGCCGCAGAGGCTCGGACCCGGGACCACTATCCCGATCCCTCCCCGAAAGCCCGTCCGAGCTCCGTGGGGAGTGGTTGCTGCTCCTAGCCGGCTCCACAGCGCCCGGCCTCCCCACTGGGTGGGGACCCCTCCCCCAGTCCGGGGGCGCCGGGAGCCCCATGGGGGCGTGGCGGGGGCGGGCGCCGGCTTCGCTGCCCGGGGGGCTAGAGGAGGTCTCAGTGGCGAGGCCGCCCCGGGAAGGACCCCACGCCCTCCGCCTTCCGGCTCCCCACACAAAGGCGCCGACGGAAACGGCACACTTACCGGCCAGAGCGGGCTCCGGGCGCCGGCGAGCGGGCGGGCAGGCTGGCTGGCGGGAGGATGTGCGCGCGCGAGTGTGCGTGTATCTGCGTGTGTCCCTGTAAGTGTCTGCGCGAGTGTGTATGTGTGTGACGGGGGCCGCGCCGAGCTCTGTGCGTCTGCGTGTGCGGGGGCGTCCGTCCGTCGGTCTGTCCGCCCGACGCTCCGTCCCCTGCTCCGTGCGCGCTCCTTCGCCGGACCGCCGCACCGAATGCACCTCAGCTGCGGAGTCGCAGGCGCAGCCGCCGGGTGGGTTCGGCACCCCCAGCCCAGCCCCGGCTCCGCCCCGCCTCCGGGCGGGCTTGCGGCGCTCCCCGGAATTGCGCAGGGCTAGCGGGGCTGGCGGGCGGGGAGCCCCATCGGCGCCCGGGGCCCGAGTGGGGCCGGGTCGCAGACCCTTAATCCCTGACCCAGATCTCGGGAGCCCCCTCTCGCGGATTCGGCTCTAGGAGTTCTCGCAGGCACCGCCCCCGCGCTGAGGTTGCCTGGACAGGGAGGGCGGGGGAGCGCGAGCACCGCATCCATTTCATTCATGATTTTCTCCTCTCCGGAGCCCTGGGCCCGGGCTGCGCCGCTAGGGCTACCGCCAGAGGGATCGCGACGGATCCGTGCGCACCGAAATCTGTGGGGGACGGACAGGCAGACAGATGGGAGTAGGGGAACAGTGAGACAAAGGGATATGGGGTGAGGGGGTAGGTTTGCACGAAGGGGGTGCGTGGCGCTCCCCACGCGATGCTTACAAGATTCCCACACCTGTACAGGCGGAGAGGTTGCATACCGGGGCGCACACAGTGCCGTATGCCCAGGACCCCCTCCAGGGCTGGGAGGGGGCACCCTCCTTTCCACCCTTCTCTCTTCAGTCTCTGGGGAGTAAGACATCCCTCAGCCAGTTCTGCCCTCTTTTGACGCGTTGCGGGGTGCGCACCTGTCTTGGCTTTTTCCTGGGCACCAGGGGCGGGACTCACAAAGGGCTGCTCAGGTCCCCAGGCTGACACACCGTCGGCCGGACGTTCCAATGTTTGTTTGTTTTTTATTTGAAGCGTTGGGCTGCACACAGTGCGGGGATCCGGAGCTCCATTTTAACTCGAGGAAACCTCCAGCCATCATCCTCTTGCCGGGTTGTTCGCATACTAACCGGTCCCCCAGCTTCCACCCTTGGCTCCTTGCAGTGGATCCTCTACACAGCAGTCAGAGCCATCTTTTTAAAACGTGAGTCAGAAAACCGTGCTAGAAATTCTGCAATGCTCTTCATTTCAGCCAAGGGAAAGCCCAAGCCTCTGCAAAGGCCAGCAAGACCTCTCACGAGCGGGCTCCCTTTTAACTTTCTAACCTTCTTACCACCCCAGCCCCCACTAGCCTTTTTAATGCGTTACCAACATGGCGACCACCCTGTGGCCTCAGGACCTTTGCACTGCTACTTTCCCTGCCTGAAAACTTCCCCCAGGTAGTCCCATGACTTAACTTCTTAACCTCTTAAACATGTCACTTCGAAGAGGCTTTCTGTGACCATCCTATTTTAAATTGCAGGCCCATCCCCACCTCCAATTTTCTCCACGGTCTTATTTTGTGCTCTCCGCCCCTCAGGCTCAAGGCCCCTGGCTGCCAGCTCTCACCTCAGTCCTTCAGCTTCCCCGTCCTCTTGACTTACCAGGCTTCTGTTCTCTAAACAAGCCCCACAGATCTGGCTTTTGTTCTTGCTGTGCTTTCAGTCTGGAATGCCTAATCCCCATTCCCCCTGCCCCCATGCCGTCCCTAATTTTTAAGGTCCAGTTCAAATACCTCCTCATCTTCCCAGGGACACTCAGACCTCATTCCATTTGCTGTAATGGCAGTTCCTTGCCTTTCCCCCCAAGTGTACTATGAACTCTTGGGATAGGGCTGGGTCTTCTCACTCCCCAGTTCCCAGCGCAGACGGGACCAGCAGTACCTGTTTGTGGATCAAAGGTAGTGAATGGGAGGCCCTGGCCTGGGCGTGGATTAGTTTTTTTTCCGAGGAGGGGCACAGAGCCCAGCTAAATCTTGTTATTCCTGGATAGTTTCCTGTGGGGCTAGGGGAGGGGTCAAATGTCAAGTAGCCAGGCCATGATGCTGCGCCTCTGTGGATGTGTGGGTAGACGAGTCAGCTGGTGCTCAGGGACACACTCCCCCCTTGAGAGTGTCATCTCTGTCATTCTGTTAAGGGTAGACAGTCAGTCTGGAGCTGGAGGGAGTTTCCCTCATTGGCCAAGATGGCAGCAGAGGGAGGTTCTTACACTGAGAGCGGAAAGCTAGACTTATCAATGGATAGGGCCTGAGGACGAAAAGCCAGCAAGAAAATTGGATAGGGAGAAAAGCTCTCCCCCTTCTGGTGCCATATTGGGGGTGGGACCAGGGGAAGGCAGGCACATACGCCATAGGAGTCAGAACAGCACAAGGGGAGGCAGTGGACCCATGAGGCCGTCAGTTTAGCTGGGAGACAGAAGGGCCTGGTTGGGAGGTGGACCCATCTGAAGCATGCGAAGGTTTGGAAAACTGGTCCTTTTGGGAAAGCACCAGGCCTGTGCCACACCCAAGCTAATGTAATCCCAGGGGAACAAACAAGCGTGTGCTCTCTCTCTCCACCTGGACTTCTGCCATGTACATGGCCTAAGCAGTGATGTGGCCCATGGCCTCCAGGAAGGAGTCTCTCTTTCTCTCTCTTGTCCACCTGGTGACGCACAGGTTGGTGTGTCTGCGTGTTCTCTCACCTGGGAGCATATGACTATGTGGCCCTAGCAGCTGTGTGGCCCATGGCCATGCAAGCTCCACAGGCGGGCTCCAGGGGAGAGCCTGAGATCAACAGCAGCCGGAACAAGCCAAGCTGCCTGGGTGGGGACTGTGACCACTCAGCAGCTGCCTGTGGGCTCCAAAGGACTGTATGTTAAATTGGAGCAGGCACTCCGGACACTGGCTTTTGTCTTGGTCTTGCTAAGGAGCTGGGCTTTGCGACAGGAGTCTGCCGTTCTCCCAGATGGCGCAGCACCTGAATGAAACCTCTTTCCTTTTGCACCAGCATCTGCCTCGTGAGTTTGGCCTTTGTAGTGACAGGAGTCGAACCTCCTTATTTTACTTATTTATATTTTTGATCAGTCACAGCTCAGCCAGCATAAGGCCGATTTTCTCCAGGCAGCGTCGGTGGATCGATAGCTACCGTAAACGCATGCCGACTGTGTGCCGGGCACCGTTTCGTGTGTTTTCAGTGTACTGCTTTCATTGAACCTTCACGGCAGCTTTGGGGGGTCGGCGTTTGATTACAATATCCCTATTTTCAGAAGGGGAACAAGAAAGAATAAGTGATTTACCTAAGGTCTTCCTATTGATACGTGACAGGTGTGTGTGTTTCAAATTCAGATGTAGCTAATTTCAAAACTTACTGAGCAGGGATGCCTTAACAGGGGAGGAGGCCCTGGGGGCTGGTGGAAGTGAGGGGAGGGGCTTAGGAAGCCTCAGAGAGGTCAGGCTGGCCTACATTCTTGCTGAACTCAGCTCTGGACTCACAGAAGCATGATGTTCCTACAGGGCCTGGAACTCACAGGTTTCTATCAGTTGTGCTTGTGATGTCCTGGGGTGGAAACTGGTCCTTGCCCTTCATGAAGTCAACTTCAGAAGGCCAGAGCTGCCTCTTGAACATTCCTAGCCGTGTGCTCTGGGTTCAAGCCTGGTTCCAGCAGTCAGATGTGGATCACGCGGCCCATCTCAAAGGGTTATGGTGAAGAAGCAGCATGATGAAATACCTAGAAGGTAGGAGGAGCTCAGAAATGACCTTTCCCCATTATGTCTTGTAGGAGTTTCTGCCACATGGGGCTGTACCCAACCTTGTCTTCTCGGGTGTCTGCCCCGCACACCCTCTTATTGAAGAGTTTCCTATTCCCATAGGTCCATTGAGGTTGCCCTGGGGTGCAGGTGAGAAAGGGAAGTCTAACACGGATTGAGAGTTTACTGATAAACTCGCCACATGGTTTTCCTCCCTTCCTTCATCTGCACAAACACCTTAGGGGTGGTGCTGTTTTTACTGACCAGGAAACGGTGGGAAAGGTCCAGGGACTTCCCCGAGGCCACGCCGCTCACTAATGAACGGCCATAATGAGATTCTAACCTGTGTCCGAGGTGCACTGAGGCAGCACCTGGTTCCTGAACCCCGTCACCATGGAAAGTAGCCCCTTCGAGTTCCTTTCTCTTCTCTGATGGGGAAGAAGGAGAGTTCTCTGAAACCCCTGGCAGTGAAGTGGGCCCGAGGTTGGGAGGGTTTGGGCTAATTGGGCCGTTTTGTGTGACTCTTTTACCCTCTACTGATGGAGGGAGGGAGAGGGGTGTGGGGGAGAGGTAGGTGGGCTGGTAACCAGAGTGTCTTGCTGGTAGGTGTTGATGGACGGTGAGAGATGAGAGTCAGTATCTTTTGCCTTTGGCCTCACTTACGATTCAGCCTGTTGTAATGAAATATTTTGCTTCAGTGAAAATGTTCCTCTAGATTTTTATTTATTTACTTATTTATAACCCACCTCAATCCACACAGGGTTTGAGTAGCTTACAATGAGAGCAGGAACCGTAAAACAATGTTAAAATATCAATAAGGATAGAGAATGAGGACCAAGGAAACTGTAAATAAACTTTGAGAGACAGGACCAAAGCTTAATAATCACAACTGACTTTGACTGAGTTCTTGTGTGCAAAGGAATTCATGTACATTCTTTCATTTAATCCTTAAAAGAGCCCTGTAAGGAAGGGCCTGTTGGTATCTTCATGTTGAGGCCCAGGGAACTGAGACTCAGAGAGGTTAAATATGATGCCCAGAGTCATGTAAGTAGTCAATGGTAGAGCCAGCATTTGAATCCAGTTGGATTTTGGAACCTGTGGCCTTAACCACTGTCTTGTCCTGCCTCTTCAAGAGGCAAAAGACCACAGGTTCGCAGACCACAGGGGCCTCTAGAGGACTGAGCTTCAGATTTGGTTCTGATCTTCTTGGATGCCAGAAAGGAAGGAAAAAATTTACATAGAGCTAATGCTGCCCTCCCCTCCTTCAAGTCTTTGCAGAAGCATCACTCTGTCCATGAGACAGACCTACCCTGGCCACTCCCTTAGGTAGCCCTGGAGTCCGCCTCTTCCTGCGCCCTCAGCAGTCTCAGACCCTGTATCTTTTCTGCTGTGGCACGTTTTACCTTCTAACATTTCGGGTGATTTCTAAACTACCGTAACTTGCTGTGTATAATGCGCCCCCCTGTTTTGGCCCAAACTTTCAGGAAAAAAAACCTTTCATTTTAATTTTTAATTCAATTATGTATATCTAAAACCGGTTATCATATTCCAGGGTATTATTTTGCCTATGGTTACCATTACTGCTTTCTAGAGTTACACTTTTAACACATCAGCATAAATAAAAGAATTAAAAACATTTATATAGATACAGAATTAGTACTACCCATGTGTAATGCACACCCTTGTTTTTCCCTCAAAGTTTTGGGCAAAAAGTGTGCATCATACATGGCAAAATACGGTATATTGTATATAACATAAGATATTCTACAATATATTCTATATTACTAAATTTACTTAGAAGTTACAAATTAGGTAATTTCTCTACTTCACATGCCCACTGTTTAGTTGCCTGTCTTCTTCCACTAGAACACGAGGTCCATGGTGGAGAGCATCGACCGTTTGATGTGACCCAAGTGTCAGGGACACTGCCTGGAAGGGAGTAGCTACTCTATACATTGCTGTTGAACACCGGAGTGATTATTTCAGAGAGGAAGGAACAGACATATCTAGAGTGACAAGGTAGGGTGCTTTCTTTCTACTAGCTCATATAGTCTTTCCTCTTTCTTCTGTCTTTTTCACCGTCTCATTTCCTTAAAGAATCGGAGGTAGCTCTAGCACTTAGCTCTCAGAGAAAGTCTTCGGGAGAGTTTTTTGAGGGTGGAACCTGAGGGTCCTTGTGGCTGATGACCTTAGTGTTGTTGTTTTAGGAAAGCATAAATGAGACTTATGAAGCTGATTTTGGTGGTGGTGTCCCCACACCAAAAATGGCAAAGGTCATCCTTTTTCTGGGGTCTACGGATGGTGTCCAAGTCCTAGTCTCAAGGATTTGGGACTTGGGGGAGATACTATAGGGATGGAGATGGGAAGATAAAAAGCAGAGTTTTTATGTGAGCCAATTGATTTAAAGGCAGAGGACATCCTTGTGTTCCTGAGAGTTCATCTCTGGAGTCATATTTCCTGGCTGGAAGCCTGAAGAGTGAAAAGCCAAGGTCGTTAGCAAGGCTTGTCAGGAGAAAATTGGAGCCGAGACCAATTGCTAGGCTGTATGCGGGTGGGGGCGGGAGGGAGGTGTGATGTGATCTTGCTCAGAGGAGCTCACCACAGATCCCTGCCAAGCCTCTGGGGGCTGCAGTCACCGGTCTGTCAGCTCAAGGTGAAGGCCAAGGGCACCTGGCTGCTGATCCCAGGAAGAAACATCAGAAATACTTGTCTCAGGAGGAGTGGGAGTCAGAAGTTAGTCTCCCCTGTGGTCACTACTGTGGGCTCCTGCGAAGCAGTCATTTAGCTGATTTGATCAAGGGCCTACTTTGAGGCAGCCATTGCTCCTGAAGCTGGGTGCACATTAGAGAGCAAGATGTCGTCTCTTCTCATGGAGCTTATATTCTAGAGGGGACATGCTGCCGATGAGCCAGCTTCAAACAGTGACTGAAAGGATCATTTCAGACAGTTGGTAAGTGCAGTGAAGAAAGAGAAAAGGGGGTGGGGTGATGAGAGAAGGTGGAGAGGGGTCCCTTTTGCTTGGGTGTTCAGAGACAGCCTTTCAGGGGACAGACAAAACATTTGAACAGGGCCTTGAGTGACTAGAAGGAACCAGCCATGCAGAGTAGGGAGAGAGAGCTCCCAGGCAGAACTTTCTTGTCTAGGCACAGCAGGACGTCAGAGTGAGAGAGGAGGTGGGAGAGGCAGGCAGGAGTCAGGCTGCATGGGGCCTTAAAGGCTGTGGATGAGTTTTATTCTAATGTGCTCACAAGCTAGGGGAGGTTTCTAAGTGGGGAGAGCGATTGGATCTGGACTTGAACTGTGGGGACCCTAGGGAGCAGCAGCATCCTGAAAGTGTCAGGCATCTCAGTTCTTCTGCTCTCAAAGGGCCCCGAGAGGCTGTGCGGCCCAGTGTGTCCCAGACTACTCACACTAGAAACTTGGGGCGGAAATCAGAATCCAGAAGGGCTCTGGTTGGCCTGTGACCAATTCAAATTAGTTGCCACTGTTAAAAAAACAACTAGGACATTTCAAGTACAAATCCATATTAAATAAGAAAATCTGGCAACTTCAGGCTCAAAAGCCTGCATGAGAGTGGCCGGTGAGCTGGTAGCAGTTACGCCCTCGAGGCAGGGCATGTCCACTTTGCCACGGTCCCCGCTCTTACCCCCAGTACTGAGGGCATGTGTTATTCACCATTTGTCAAGATGCTTGCTCTGTCGTTTTTCTGGAAGTCACATATTTCCTGTAGCATATCTGCAATATCTCTTATCTGACCCAGCTTGCTCCATTTCCCTGGCCTGTGAAAGCATTTGAGTTATGACCTTATCTCTCCCCCTCTGTGAATTGCACATTCCTCATTTGTGAAAAAGTGTGGTATTTGAATACGGTGATTCCAAGGCCCTTTCTGGTTCTGGCTTCCAAGCCTCTCCGAGTCTGCGCTTCAGAAATGAGCTGTGCTATAGACAATGCTTAATTGTTCTGCAGACAGATTTTGAGGGATTGCTCACCCTTGACGCTCTCGCCCTTGGATTATGATTTATCAGTGCCCTTGGAAGAAAAATGACTTTTGTTTTGGGAGCTTATCCTTCATCGTTTGACTTTGGAGAGAAATGGGTACTTAGGACAATGCAGCAGAGCTGCAGTTGCTGGGGGGAGAGCAGCATACAGCAGAGGCTGTTGGAGACAAGGCCGACGGAAGACTCGTCTCCTCCTTGGCTTTCCATCCCCTTCCCTTTGCTTTTCTCTCTCTCCTCTTTTGAGCAAAGACATCATAGTCAGTAACCCCTTCTAAAAGATCAGTCTTAATCTCCGATAGAGTTTAGGTCACCCTGAATCCAAAGGGTTATTTCTGAAGAACACCCCCATTAGCCAAACTATTCTCAGTGAAGTGACCTCCTGGGTTTTAATTATGGCTCTGCCACTAGATAGTTGTTTGACCTTAGGCGAGTAATTTATTATTTTCTTCTGGGCCTCAGTTTCCCCATCTGTAAAATAGAAGGGCAGAGGGAATGCCTGTGTGGTTTCCTGTGTAGTTCCTTCCAGCCCTAATATTTCAGAAGAAGACTGCCAGGAAGTTAGAGGATAAAGCAGCATCAGTCGGTAAAATCTCCATGATTCTCCTTCTGTTTCAGCAAGGCCCTGGGCCCCTTCACCTTGGAGTCATACTATTTCCCTGTAGGTCTTTGGCTTGCTCTCCTCTGCCTATTTAATTAGCGGTAAAGGTAGAATTTCTATCCACCCATGTCAGTAGATCTGAATGCCCTGGGTTTATACCTTGCCAGGTAATCTTACTTTTAGCATTGTTCCTTTCTTGTAGAAAGGGCCAGTGACAGGACCTAAAAGTCTCTGATTATTTATTGTTCAAGTCCAGAGTCCCTCTGGGACTCTGCTGGTCCCTGGCCTCAGGGATGATTGACTATTTAAGCAACAAGTGCGCCCCCTGGTGACCTATATAAAAATTGCAGAAAGCCATTCAACAAATACTATTCATTGAATTTAAATCCTGCCTAACCCTGGAGATAAGATAAAAGAAGTGTACATAAATGCCATGTAAAGTAATGTACAGACTAAATATGGAAAGGTTATTGCCTCAAAGCTTGTATTTCCACTCCCGGAGCCAACTTTTGCCCATTTGGCATGTCCATCTCTTGCCACTCAGTTCTTTTTAAATTAAAAAAAAAAATTGATTCTAGAGAAAGAGGAAAGGAGAAAGAGAGAGAGGGAAACATTGATCTGTTGCCTCTTGCCTGTGCCCAGACTGGGGAGCAAACCCGCAACCCTGGCATGTGCTCTGCCCTGGAATTAAACCCTCAGTCTGTCCGTTTGCAGGATGACACCTGACCAGCTGAGCCACACCAGCCAGAACTTGCCCCTCAGTTCTTGATGTAACAACTGGGTAGAGCAGCAACTTTCAACCTTTTTCATCGTGTGGCACCGATAAACTAAGTACTAAAATTATCCTTTCTCCTGAGATGTCAATCATCCGCAAATTGATTCAGAACAATCACAGTCAAAATTTCATATTTTTTAAAATTTCAGGATTTCTATAGCTGTTTGAGAAGTTTTTCCTGAAATTTGTATAGAAATGTAAAATGGCTTAGGTAGCTAAAATAACCCTGAGGCAGAAAAACAAAATGAGAGGATTTATACTACCTGTCAGACTTACCGCAAAGTTATAGCCATCACAGCAGTGGGTGCTGGTTTATAGAATACACCGGAGATCGGCACACTTCTTTTGTAAAGGGCTGGATAGTAAATATTCCATTTCTATAACAGCTACTCAGCTCTGCTGTTGTAGCATGAAAGTAGCCATGAACATCAAGTGAACAGGCATGGTTATTTTTCAATAAAACTTTATTTATAAAAACAGGCTGAGCCAAATTTGGCCCATAGGCTGACTCCTGGAATAGATTGATACAACAGATCACAATGTCCAGAAATATATCCATGTTTATAAGGATAGTTTTTTGACACAGGAGCTAAATGATTCAAGCGGGGCAGTGGGGATGTCTTTTCAACAAATGTGCTGGACAAGTGGATAACTATGGGGAAAAAAATAAGCCTTGTCCCCTACCTCAAACTCTGCACAAAAATGAATTTGAAATGGTTCATACATCTAAAAGTAATTTTGCTTTTTTCTAGAAAGCAAAAGTTATAATACTGTTAGAAGAAAACATTGGAGAATACCTTTGTTTTCTTGGGAGTAGGCAAAGGTTTCCTAGAATGCATAAAGCCTTAAGCATAAAAGAAAAAAAAAAGAATAAATTTGATTTCATAAGAAACAAAAACTTCTGCCTATCAAAAGATACTTTAAAAATGAATAGGCAAGTCCCAGACTGGAAAAGAGTATTTACAATGCATAAATCTGACATAGGATTCTTATTTAGCATATATGAAGAACTCCAACAAATCCGTGTAAAGAGATGAATAACCCAGTAAAAATGGATAGCAAACTCTAACAGGCATTTCAAAAAACATATACAAATGGTCCAATGCGCAGGAAAAGATGTATCCTCCTTTCGGGGAAAAGTTGTGATGTTTCAGGTATTGGTGAAATAGGTACACCACATTATGGAGAAGGGTGACTTTGCTTATTACCTTTATTTGGAATTAATTATGGTTTAATGAGGTGTTTATGGGTTGCCAAGTTGACAAGGGATAGACTGTGATGTGTTTGAAAGTGCCATCTTGTCAACTTTGGCTAGGCCGAACTATGTTTCTGAGAATTCCTTTCCTTTCCGTGTATGTTTCCGGTTAAGGGGTACATTAGGAGACAATTTGCAGGGTTCTGGTTAAGATTGAGTTGTAGAAACCCTTCGCTTCCTTGCACGACCAAAAGGAGGATGAGAACCAATCTAAAATCAATAAACAATCAGAAGCGCCAGAAAATCAAACTGCATGGAACTCCGACAACCAAGGAGTTAAAGAAAAAATCAACCAGAACAACCAGACCAGTAAGAGCCACAGACCACGCTGGTGGGGCTGGTTAAAGGTAAAACTGAGACTCAGAGCTGATGTGGACTACAGTGGGGGTTGCCGCGGTGGGAGGAACTCCCAGTCTCACATGAGAGTCCATTGGAAAGTGGGCTAGAGCCGAGCAGACAAGCTGCACTGTTCCCTCTCTGGCCCCTCCCCCATAGGCAGCACTGCAGCACAGCAAAGAGAGTTGCCCTGCCCTGGTGAATACCTAAGGCCCTGCCCCCTTACAACTTATCAGGTGCGCTAAGACAAAGAACTATGGCCCAAATGAAAGAACAGAGAAAAACCTCAGAAAGAGAACTAAGTGATGAGATAACCAACCTACCTGATGGAGAATTTAAAGCCCTGGTCATCAAAATGCTCAGAGAACTGATTGAGCTCACAGAACTGATTGAACTGGTCAAAAAATGAGAAAACAAATGAAAGATACCCAAAATGAAATAAAGCAAAATATTCAGGGAACCAACAGTGACAGGAAAGAAACCAGGACTCAAATAAATGATTTGGAACAAAAGGGAAAAATAAACATCCAACTGGAACAGAATGAAGAAACAAGAATTCAAAAAAGTGAAGAGAGACTTACAAACCTCTGGGACAACCTGAAACGTTGCAATAGATGAATTATAGGGGTGCCAGAAGGAGGAGAACCACAGCAAGAAATTGAAAATTATTTGAACAAATAATGAAGGAAAACTTCCCCAATCTGGTAAAAGAAATAGACTTCCAGGGAGTCCAGGAAGCTCAGAGAGTCCCAAAGAAGTTGGACCCAAAGAGGAACACACCAAGGCACATCATCATTAAGTTACCCAAGATTAAAGATAAAGAGAGAATCTTAAAAGCAGCAAGAGGAAAAGAGACAGTTACCTACAAAGGAGTTCTCATAAGACTATCAGCTGATTTCTAAAAAAGAAACCTTGCAGGCAAGAAGGGGCTGGAAAGAAGTATTCCAAGTCATGAAAGACAAGGACCTACATCCAAGATTACTCTATCCAGCAAAGCTCTCATTTAGAATGGAAGGGCAGATAAAGTGCTTCCCAGATAAGGTCAAGTTCAAGGAGTTCATCATCACCAAGCCAATATTATATGAAATGTTAAATGGACTTATCTAAGAAAAAGAAGATAGAAAATATGAACAATAAAATGACAACAAATTCACAACTATCAACAAATGAACCTAAAAGAAAAGAAAAACGACAAAAACAAAAACTAAGCAAACAACTAGAACAGGAACAGAATCAGAGAATGGACATCACATGGAGGGATTTCAGTGGGGAGTGGGAAGGGAGGAATAGGGGGGGAAATGAACAGGGAAGAAGAAGCATAATTAGTAGGCATAAAATAGATGGGGAGAGATAAAAAATGGTATAGGAAACAGGATTCAAAGAACTTACATGTACAACCCATGGACATGAACTAAGGGGTGAGGGAATGCTGGAGGGTTGTGGGGGGGGGCGGGGCAGAGGGGAGATAGAGGGGGAAAAATTGGGAAAATTATAATAGCATAATCAATAAAAATACTTAAAAAAAGGCATTGCCATGAATTTATAGAACTATTCCCCCAACAATGGAATTGGAACTGAAACATAAACTATATAATCCTAGAAGATCTTGTTATTGTTAGGGAAAATATTTAAAATATCTGAAAAAAAAGAGACAATTTGCAGAAGATTTGGTGTTTGGAAATGGAGCAGTGGCCATCTTGTTTTCATGCATGGGAGATTAGTGCAAGGGCACCAGGGTGCCCTTGCACACCCCTCGCACTGGTGGGAGGCAACAGCTGGGTGTGGAGCTGCTCCATCTTCCCTTGGATCCTCCTTCACTGTCTCTGACTCTGGACCAGGTGTGTGTTTGCTCTATGATGAGGGCCACCAACTTCTAATGAAGAACTCTCATAGCATCAAAATGCAGGCACTGAGAGACTGACATGAGTTCTGGTCAGTTATCCTGGGTTTTCACTCATGCTCCTGGGTTCTCGTTTGCCCCGCCGACTTCAAGTGCTAGCATCAGACAAGCGGCAGCCTTACAGAGACTGTTTAACCGCATACAAGTATATATGTGTATATGTATGTCATTTCCTTACACTCTACATACGTTTTACACAGTTATCTATGTAAACTTCTATAAGTACTGCTTCTCTGACTGAACCCTGCTTGATAGAGAATCCCTACATGAAACTGCTTCCTGGAGTCTCCTTGGTTTCCTGGGGAAGGCTCCCTCCACTTCTCTCCACCTCAGCTATGTCTTCCAAAGCCTTCTGGAGAACCGACCTGAGGAGCTGCCGCGGCTGCCACTGCTGCCTCAAGGAGCCAACAGAAAAGTAGATGATGGGGTTGGCACTGCTGTTGAGACTAGACAGGACAAATCCAGTTAGCATAAGAAACTGTGAAAACGTTTTACTGCAAAGTTCCTGAATCTAGTAACATGGAAACCACTTGTAGCCAAAAGGCAGGCCACGTAGAGCCTGGAGGGTGTCACCCGCTGGGAGCCACACAGCAGCCTGGTCAGCAGAACCAGGCTGGACCTGGAGAGAAGCACACGTGACAAAATCAGCCAGGCGACAATGATGAAATCAAATGCTCAACACCAAGTGTCATCACGAGTCCTCATTAGGAAGCCACAGTAGTTCCCTTCCAGGATGCTCGGGGACAGGGACCAGAGCAGGGCACATGTGACAGCTGATGTGTATCTGGGGTGGCAGTAACGGTACCAGATGGGCCACAGGATGACTAGGCAGGGCTCTGTGCTAATGGCACTGAGAAAGCGCAGGCTTGCAATGTAGGCAAAGATCGATGCAGTGATGGATGTGGAGGTACCACAGGAGTGCTTGATGAATGACTGCAGGGAATACACAACCTGGCAGCAGAGGAAGAGGGGGTCAGCTCCCGCCAGGTTGAGGATGTAGACGGAGAAGGCGTTCCTCGTCATGCGGAAGCCCAGGAGCCAGAGCACAGTGGCGTCTCCTACCAGCCCGACCAGGACAATGATGAAGATCAGCCTGTCTATGGTCAGGGTCGTCTTGCCACATGTGGAAAGGGCCTGGTCACTTCTATTCATTGGTGTGAGTTCAGTCCCCCAGGCTGCGACAGTCGTATCTTTGCTCAGAAACCCTGCAGTAGTGTCCTTCAGAAAAACAAACCAACCAACAAACAAACAAGATTTGAGCACCTGCCATGATCACCGATTCCCAGAGTCACCATGCTATGGGACTGTTACTGTCCCGTGTTACAGAGAAAGGAAAGGGAGGCTTCTAGAGATAAGATACTTACTGAAGGCCCCACAGCCCTGGAGTTGTGGAACCTGGGCTCACACCCAGCTCTCTCTGACTCTGGAGCCTGGGCTCCCTCTACTGAAGGCCCTACAGCCCTGGAGTTGTGGAACCTGGGCTCACACCCAGCTCTCTCTGACTCTGGAGCCTGGGCTCCCTCTACTGAAGGCCCCACAGCCCTGGAGTTGTGGAACCTGGGCTCACACCCAGCTCTCTCTGACTCTGGAGCCTGGGCTCCCTCTACTGCCACACAGGCCCTCTGCTGATGTGTGGATGTTCTGTAGTCCCATCACACACACCCTTCCCAGCTCCCACTCGCTGTCCAGCGGTCATGTCATGTCCCCAGAATTTTCTGAAGAAGGAGATCAATATCTGGGATTGAATCTGAGAGACTGGAAGAGGGCTGTGGGCCCAAGTATAACTTCTATCCTGTCCTGGGATTTTCCCATCAGCTGCATGAAGCCAGAAGTACACAGAGGTGACCACAGTCCACCTTCATGGCTACTGGGCCCATTCACCAAGGAGAAAGGCCATGCTTTAGGGACATGAAGGGAATGTGACCTCTTGCTAGGACAGGTGTGAGTATGGCTGGGACAGGTGGCCTCAAAATGGCCCAGTGTGTCAGCTCTATGAAGACAGAAACACTTTTTGTCACTCGTGCCCTAGCTGTGTGTGGCACTTATTATCCTTCACATAATGATTCTGAGAGTTTTAAGACCAGAAAAAGGACCCTATTTTCCAAATTTCTTGTTACCTATGGTGCCATGTGACTAGGTGCTGGCCAATGGGTGGCGAGCAGAAGTGGTGTACCCAGTCCCTGGGCCAGGCTTCCCCTTCCCTTCTTTCTCTGCCTGGGGCCTGAATGCTGGTGTGTCTGGGAGCCACGGAGGACTGTGAGCACGAGGGCACCTGTCCAGGGACAGGGAGACGCAAGTTGGAAGGAATGCTTGTGTTTGAGTGCCTTGGAGCTTCCAGTCCAGGACGAATAAACTTTCCTGTTTTAAGTCTTTATTACAACTGGTCTGTGTTACAGGAACCAGTCTTAGATTCTATCCCAGGGTGTCACACTCATTTTCACGGGGGCCACATCGACCTCACGGTTGCCTTCAAAGGGCCGAATGTAATTTTAGGACTGTATAAATGTAACTACTCCTTAACTGTTAAGGTATTGAAATTGCATTCGGCCCTTTGAAGGCAACCGTGAGGCTGATGTGGCCCTTCATGAAAATGAGTTTGACACTCCTACTCTAACCCATAAAAAATATGTTTTGCTTTTAAAATTACATTCCAGTGGCAAGGCATTTTCTTTTTTTATGAATGTGGGTGATTGCTTCATAAAAGTGAAACTGGAGAAAGAAGGTGCATGCCAAAGGACAAATGAACTCCGGTGGAGATGAGATGAGAAATGATTCGATGTCATCGAGATAGAGAAAAACACAGGAAGCAGAAGAGTGGAGTGTGCATTTGCTCCGAGGACCTCCCTTTCAGCCTTCTCTACCCTGTTTGGCATCCCAAGAAGCTGGCTCCTACGTACCTCATCAGTGGGATCCTTCAGGTTATAAATATATATAAACACTATGTATTACTTTGCATACAAACACATCTATATATGCTTGTTTTAGCATTAAATAATTCTGGAAAGAATTTGAGAAAATAACTAATAATCATATTTATCTGAGAGGAGAAGGCATAGATGTCTAAGGAAACTGAATGACAATTTTCTCTTTAAAGAAAATATTTTATTGAGTATACTATTAAAGTTGTCCTGATTTTTCCCCTTTTGCCCCCCTCTACTGAGCACCACCCCACTCCCTCAGGCAATCTCCCCACCATTGTTCATGTCTGTGGGTCATGGGTATAGTTCTTAGGCTACTCCATTTCCTATACTGTATGCTTTACATCCCATAGCTATTCTGTGACTCCCCGTTTGTACTTCTTAATCCCCTCACCATTTCACCCATTCTCCCTCTCCCCCACCCATCTGGCAACTTTCTGGTAACTAACTTTTTTTCTTTTCTTTTCAAGAGTCTCTCTTTATATTTAACCTTTGGCCTTTTAATAATGGTGTGTCTTGGAATAGGCCTCTTTGAATCCATCATAATTGGGACTCTGCACTTCCTGGACTTGCATGTCTATTTCTTTCACCAAATTAGGGAAGTTTTCTTTCACTATTTTTTCAGGTTTCCAGTTTCTTGCTCTTTCTCTTCTCCTTCTGGCATCCCTCTGAGGCAAATGTTGGACTGCTTCAAGTTGTCCCAGAGGCTGCTTACACTATCCTCATTTTTTCAGGTTCTTTTTTCTTCTTGTTCGGTGTGTGTGTGTGTGTGTGTGTGTGTGTGTGTGTGTTTTGCTTCCTTATGTTCCAAATCATTGATTTGATTCTTGGCTTCATCCATTCTACTGTTGTTTCTCTGTAAATTGTTCTTTATTTCAATTAGTATATCTTTTGTTTCTGACTGTATCTTTTTTTATGCTGCTGAGGTCCTCACTAAGTTCCTTGAGCATCCTTATAGACAGTGTTTCAAACTCTACATCTGACAGATTGCTTATCTCCTTTTATTTAGCCCTTTTTCTGGAGTTTTGATCTGTTCTTTCATTTGGCCCATGTTTCTTTGTCTCCTCGTTTTGGCAGCCTCCCTGTGTTTGTTTTCTATGTATTAGGTAGAGCTGCTTTGACTCCATGTCTTGGTAGTGTGGCCTAATATAGTGGTTGTCCTATATGGTCCAGTGGCACAGCCTCTCCTATCACCCAAGCTGGGTACTTGAGGTGTGTCCTTTGTGTGGGCAGAGGATACCCTCCTCTGTGGTTGAACCGTGGTTTCTGTTGGCAGATCAACGGAAGGGATTTACCCAGGCCAGTCAGCTGCAAGGACTGGCTGTGACCACTGACCACCAACCTCCGCCCTCCATGGAGGATCAGTTGTACAGGGGGCAGGGTGGTGGTGCTCCGACCGTGGTTTGTAGCTGTCCACTGAGTGCATTGGCCCTTGGGTTTCCTGGGTGGTACAGGCCAAGGTCAGCCCCTGCCTGTGTTTTGCCCAGGGCACCCTGCCTGAGCTGTACAGTAATCTGAGATGGCTGCTACTTGTGCTGGGCTTGGAGATTCCCAGGTGAAGCCAAGTTGTGACTCTCATCTGGCAGCTGCTAGGGCTCACTGGTCAGCTGTTACTTGTTTGATAAGATTTAGGAGCCAAGATGAGCCATTCTTATGGAAAAGCAGTTTGTGTGGGCCTGTAAATTGGGTGGGGTGGAGCTTCTGTGGATCTCTAAGGCAGGTCACACAGTGTTAGCCAGGTTGATAGTCTCAGATACGGCTCCAGCCTACCAGCTTTGTGGAGGGAGGACTCAGGAAAGGGACAATGGCCTCTGCTCACCCCGGTGCCAGACACTTCAGTCTCTCCCTGTATACCACTGGTGCCCTTCAAGCTGCCACCTCAGTGATGGAGCTCAAAGGGAGTGAGTCTGAGTAGGTGAGTCCATGTGTGTGTTCCCCAAGAGGAAATGCTTAGGGCTCCAGCAGCCTCCTCCACTGACTCAATCCCCCCTGGTTTTTGCAGCCAGAAGTTGTGAGGACTTATCTTCCTGGCACTGGAATTCTGGGCTGGGGGGCCTGGTGTAGGTCTGGGACTCCTCGCTACTGAGATATCCCTCCTGAGTTTTTATCCACATGGGTGAGGGGCCAACCCATTCTGTGTCCGCACCCCTCCTACCAGTCTGGATGGGTGTGGTTTCTTCAATTCTGTAGTTGTCAGACTTCCATTCAACTTGATTTCTGATGTTGCTGAGTGATGGCTGTTCTATATTTTAGTTGTAATTTTAATGTGGTTGTGTGAAGAGGCAAGGCTTGTCTGTCTATGTCACCACCTTGACCAGAAGCTGGGGATGACAATTTTCTTTTCTTTTTTTTATTGTTGTTCAAGTACAGTTATCTCCATTTTCACCCCACCACACCCCGCCCCAACCATCCCTGCCTCTCAATCTCAAACCTACCCCCTTTGGCTTTGTCCATGTGTCCTTTATACATATTCCTCGATGGCCCTTCCCCTATTTTCCCCCATTATCCCTCTCCCCCATTCCCTCTGGTTACTGTCAGTTTGTTCTTTATTTCAATGTCTCTGGTTATATTTTTGCTTGCTTGTTTTGTTGATTAGGTTCCACTTATAGGTGAGATCATATGGTATTTCTCCCTCACCGCCTGGCTTATTTCACTTAGCATAATGCTCTCTAGTTCCATCCATACTGTTGCAAAGGGTAGGAGCTCCTTCTTTCTCTCTCCTGCATAGAATTCCATCGTGTAAATGTACCAGGTTTTTGATCCACTCATTGACTGATGGGCACTTAGGTTGCTTCCAGCACTTGGCTATTGTGAATTGTGGTGCTATGAACACCGGGGTGCATAGTTTCTTTTGAATTGGTGTTTCAGGGCTCTTAGGGTATAATCCCAGCAGTGGAATTGCTGGGTCAAAAGGCAGTTCCATCTTTAGTTTTCTGAGGAAATTCCATACTGTTTTCCACAGTGGCTGTACCAGTCTGCAATCCCACTAACAATGTACTAGGGTTCCCTTTTCTCCAGAACCTCACCAGCGCTTGTTGTTTGTTGATTTGTTTATGATGGACATTCTCATTGTGGTTTTAATTTGCATCTGTCTGATGGCTAGTGATGCTGAACATCCTTTCGTATGTCTCTGGGCCCTCTGTATGTCTTCTTTGAAGAAGTGTCTGTTGAGGTTCTTTGCCTATTTTTTAATTGGGTTGTTTGTAGGAATGACAGTTTTCAATGTGTGCGTCAAAATTTTTTTTAAACCTGTAAGTATATTGCATTTTCAAAACTAAATTTTTAAAACAAGGAAAATAAATTTAATGATTTAACCAAGAGAAGGAAATAGAAATATGAAAAGGTGAGAGAGAAAGAGGGAGGGAGGGAGGGAGAGGAGGACAGGAGAAAGATACAAGATGGAGATGGAGATAGAGAGGGAAGGCATGGGGGAGGAATAGGAGGCGAGAGAGGAGGGAGAGAGAAAGAGAGAGCGAGAGCATGGAAGAGAGAGGGAGGGTGGAGAGAGAGCCTGGGAGGTGAGGAAATGAAGTTAATGAGTATAGAAAACTCATTTTAGGAGGCTTGCTGTGAAGGAGAGAAATCAAGCTGTGGGTGGAGGGGAATGTAGACTTGGGTGGTGTTTTATGCCAGGACATAGGATGGCATGTTGTGTGTGGTGTTGGGATGACCCAGAAGAGAAGGGAACGTTGAAGATGCAGGTGGGAGAGGTAAAAATTGTGTAAAGCATTTCTGTGCAGGAGAGGGGTGGAACCTGCACACAGGTGAAAAGGGAGGTTTAGGGTAGCAGACTGTAGAGCTATTTCCTGGCATGAGAGAAAGGCAGAGAAGTGAGCGCACGGGCAGGTTGGTAGGAAGATTTGGTGTGGGGAGACGGGGACATTCTCAGGAGGGCAACATCTGAGAGTGAGAAAAGAATGAGGAGGGGTTTTCAGGAGAGAGATGGTGTGAAGTGTTTCCCCTGGATAGTGAGAGGGTAATAATGGAAAAGGGGCGTGATCACTCAGCAGAGCTAAGTGGGTACTTGTGATCTGTGGACCTAAGTTGAAAGTGAAACCATTGGATGTGGTTGTGCCTGGGTGTGGTTCCTGGGAACAGGCAGGGAGTTAGTGGAGAGTTGGATTCAGCCACTGCAACAGACTTGAACAGACTTTTCATCAAAGAAAATATATGGAAGGCAAATAAATACACAAAAGATGTTTCACATCCCTAGCCATCAGGGAAATATAGAATTAAAACCAGGATGAAATACCATTACACACTTCTTAGGATGGCTAAAATTAAAAAATACCAATGGTTTCAAATGTTGGCAAGGCTTCAGAAAAAGCTGGATCTTTCATACGTTGCTGGCAGGAAAGTAAAATGGTACGGCCATGCTGGAAAACTTTTTGCATTTTCTTACAAAGTTGAACGTACACTTACCATACAACCCAGCAACCTACTCCTGGCGCTTATTTTAGAGAATGGCAAACTTACAGTCACATGAAAACCTCTATACAAATATTCATAGCAGCTTCATTTATAACAACCAAACTGGAAAAAAACACAAATGTCCTTCCACTTGTGAACAGGGAAACAAAAGCTGGTGCGTCCATACCACAGAATACAACACAGCAATTTAAAAAATCAACAGCAAACTATTGATACGTGCAACAACTTGGGTGGGTCGTGAGGTCATTGTGCTGAATGAAAAAAGTCAAACTCAAAAGGCTGAATACTGTATGGTTCCATTTACACAACATTTTGAAGTGACAAAATTACAGAGAAGGAGAACAGGTCAGTGGTTCCCACGGGTTTAGAAGGGGTCCAGGTTGGGTATGACTACAAAGAGGTGCCCAAGGGTGTTCTTTTGTGTTAAAGAAACAGTCCCATACTTGAATGTGGCTGTGATTACACGAGTCAGTACCTATGATAAAATGTCCTAGAATTATACACAATAAAAATGTGTGCATGCAAAAACGGGTGAGATCTGAGAAAGATGTGTAGATGATTGTATCCTACCCAGGTCAATTTCTTGATTTTGATAATGTGCTATATTTGTGTAAGATGTCACCGTTGGCAGAGGCTGGGTGATGGGCATAGAGGAACTCTCTCCACTAATTTTGCAACTCCTGGCTGGTCTGTAATTGATTCAGAATGAAAAGTTTGTTGGAGGACTACCTGCATGGATATTGCAGGAACCCAGAGTGAGGACAAGGTTTATGCTGGAGAGAAGTTTGTGTACCGGGCTCGTAGGCCAGGAGGTAATATAATAAACATTCCCATAATCCTTATTAAAATTAAGCATGTATTAAAATTTTGTCATATTTGCTTCTAGTCTGTCTTTAAAAATGAATAAATGAAATTTTACAGCTACAACTAAAGTCTCAACTTTCACTCCCTAATCTCTTTAGAGCACTTGAAGTTGATATGCATTATTCTCCCGTACATGTATAACAGGATGCTAAAAATAGTTTGATCTAAATATCAAGATACTATAGATACTACATTTCAAAAGAGGTAGGAGATGACATGCAGAATTTAAATACGAGATTTCTGATAACTGGTTACCAAGTCTTAAGCCATCATCTGTATCAAAGCTATAAACAATTAGAGTTGGATTATTATGTGGGCTGTAAAACATTGAGTTTAATTTAAAGATGAACCATCTCTCCTGCTCCCAGTGTGGACTTTTGCAGGCAAAAAGACTTGAGCCCAGAAGAAGATGCATTCTTTTGTTTCTCCTTCCCCACATCCCCTCACCCTTGTCCTTGTTCTGTCTGTTTGTTGTTTCTAGATGTGGTTTCTGACCCCACAGGTTTGGACATATCTCAGAGTCAGTGTCAGGAGGCCAGGAATTTCCCTTGTTGCTCATCCTGCTTGGGTGACCTTGCTGGCTATATCTGGACTTGACAGTATTGTCAAATTGACTCCAACTCATTTTGCAAAACTTGTGCCAACCTCTGTTACTTCAAAGCCATGACAGATACTGCTCGTTGTTCACCACACTTCAGCCTATGATCCTTCTTAAGGGGAATCTAGCAACTATGACCATATATTTGGGGTGTCACAGGAAATGAAACTTATTTGCACATGGATCACCATTTTCTCTTATTTTGATTAAACAAAAAAATTTTTAATCCTCACTTGAGGACATTTTTTCATTGCTTTTAGAGAGACAGAGGAAGGGGGTGGGGAGAGAGAGAGCGCTAAAGAAACATTGATATGAGAGAGAAACAGATTGGTTGCCTCCCGTACACACTCTGACAGGGGACAGAACCCACATCCTAGGTATGTGCCCTGACCAGGAACTGAACCTCGAATGTTTCTGTGTATGGCACGATGCTCCAGCTAACTGAGCCACACCTGCCAGGAGTTGATCACCATTTTCTAAATAACTTTTGTACTTTTATTAACAATGCCGCTAAGAATTTCCTCTTCTCCCACTTTTATTTGTCCAGTTGCTGTTTATCTTTCCTTGCCTGTCTCAAAATGTTGGTGTGGCTGGCCAAAGTGACACAGGGTACTTGCTTGAAAAGTTGTAGAGGTATCAGTTCAAATTCCAGGTATTTCAAGAAGCCTTTCCTGATCCACTCGCCACAACATACACACTTAGTAATGAGACCTTCTCCCTTCTCACTCCCATCTCTGTGCTTGTGTCCTGGACGGATTCAGAACCAATATACCGATATGATAGACATGTATAAGATTTCCTCTTCCACACTCTACTGTAAGCTTTTGGAGAATAGGAACCAAATCTCATCTACTTTTATAACATTGACAATATTGGTGCCCAGTACATATTTTACTCTCATATATACAGAGCATCAGGCAACCTCTCTGAATTCCAGGTAGCTGCCAAATATAGCCTCAGGTGAGAAAAGTATATGCTCATTATTATAGTCAGATGCAGAGACATGAACTTCTGAGGCTGCCTGACTTGCAATAGAAGCTACCTCCAGTGCACGTCTGTGGTAAAGTCAAACTCTACCACCTTGTTCTGAAAACTGGTACCTGACCACAAATGGCATACAGTTCAGACTCGGGCAATCTTACAATCTCACTATCTGCTTGGAGAGCCTAGACTGGACTTGTGACCCAGGTTGCTGATGGAGTCAGCATGAGACTCCAGCTCCACGACTCCAAATCTAGCCCTGGCAAGTTCTGCGTTTCTGCATATTCTGGGGTTTCTGGATGCTAAAGTGAACTGCGTGGAGACAGGGCTTCCTGTGCTGGAACACAGGGTTTGGAAGTAGGTCGTGGGCCAACGCCTGTGGTCTAAGCACCTGCAGGCACTCTTCTTGAAAAGCGTTTTATGAATTGTGTATCGGTTGATGTCAGAGTGTAGCCAACATGATGAGGAATGCCGCTGACATCAAAATGATAGTTGCCTAGGTGAAACCCAACAGTCCTCGATTCAAAAGTGAAATGAACTTTCCCTACAGGGCTCCTCAAAGCTGTACAGTTGAAAGAATCATAAGACTCATAGGACTGAAACTCATAAGAACCCTCCGTCTAAGGTGGTGGCATCACATCAAAGCACCCTGCCTGGAGCACGGGCTTCATGCACTGTCTTCCTGCCTTCTTCCACCATCCTGCAATCCAGCTGAGGAAGCTCTTCCCTACAGCCAAGTTCTATTCCAGCATTTGGAAATGAAGGGGAGCACGTAGAATATAAAATTAGTCAAGTGCTGAACAGGGAAGAGTGTTGAATCAAGTGTCAGGCAACTTAGTTCTGATGGATGTATGTGGTTTGAAAAGTTGAGAACTGTAGTTAGTATCGTTTTGCATAGCTACCTGTAGTGTGGCCTGAGCACTCACCCTCCGTTTGTGAGTTCCCCTGTCCGAGTGTCAACATGGGGGGCAGCCTCACTGTCTGTGAAGACAGCCCTCTGTGTGGTCACACATTGTCATAGTGGACCCTCTCTGTCTGCCTGCACTCTCTGAGTAGCAGGAATGGGTAGCCAGTGTCAGAGAATAGTCCAGAGTTCTATAATGGCCCGAAGTTCCTATCAATACCCTGACATGGCTACGAAAGGGTCAGATGTTTTCAACCCTGCTCCTCATGGGCATTGGCCATAAAACTGACTGAAAGTCACAGCTAGAAAAACTGGTACAAAACCTTGAGGCTTACAGAGTGTGCCAAAAACTAGTATCTGTATGTTAATAATAAATGGTTTCCAAGATTTCTGTTTTAAAATTGACACTGAGGTTGCGATGTCCGGATTGAAATTGGTAGGACATAGTTGTAGACTTTACACTGGTCGAGGTGAGAACTATAAACCATTCATCATTTCTCAGAGGTAAAGGCCGTGGTGTCTTTACTACAACCCAAGGCCAACTTGTCTCCATGCTGTGGACAAATGCCACCAGAGGACTTTGCATAAGTCTACTTTCCTGGACTGTTCTGATGCAGATAGGCACTCTACCTGTAAGGACACCATTTTCCCAAACCCAGAGAACCCAATGAGATTAGAGGTAGGCTGACTCCTGTATTCAAGCTTTTTACTTGTAGAATGCCCTCAATCATAGGAGTAAACATGAAACCTAAGGGACTATGTAGTCTGAAAAAATAAAGACTCTTTTTTTTCTATCTCATCAAGTAAAAAACAGTTTTGAATAAGAGTTTATGGTTTTGAACAGAGATTCTTACTATTGCAATGAAAATTGTAATGAAAAAGCATTCAGTAAAGACATTCATAGGAAGAAGACATGAGAAATTTATGGGTAATGTCCAGAAAGCTGGAGAGGTATAACTCTCAGACTAATGCTTTTCCTGAAAACCAACCAACCAACCAACAACTAGAAATGCCAGATTTAAAATAACCTACTTGAAGATACTGGGAATAGGTGAAGTATTCTGAGGCATGAGGCCGGTGTGCGCCTTTCCCCTTCACCAAAGTTCCGTGCTCTGCCTCCTCCATTGGGTGACTCTGTTGGGGTGGGAACTGCACTGATAATCTTCTCGCCTTTTTCAGAACAGGAAATATATTTCCGGGGGATGCTGGGCACTGGCTGAGGCTGACCAGTGGATACATTGAGCCCCCGCCTTGGTCAATTTTGATAGAGAGTGGGAGCCCAAGTGTTGCTTTCACTGATCGTAGAGGTCACATGACTGAGAAGCCACTTGTCACTCAAGGGGCTGGCTCTCTGTCCACACCATTCTCCACAAGATGGGGTTCTCTCTGTGCTCTGTCTGCCTGTTTCTGCATCTGCCTGTCACTGATTCCCTCTGGTTTTTGCTGCCTTTGTCTCTTCTCTGTTTACCTCTGCATGGCTCTGCTTCTGCTTTCCCTATTTGTGACCTTGGTGTTATATGTCACTCCTATCTCTCTATGCCCCTACTCTCAGACCTTCACATCACCTTCAACAGTTTGAGGGATTATCCCAAGAAAGAGCTCATGAAAATTTCAATTCGTTTTTAACCACTCTATCTGGGGTGCAGGGATTAGAGGAGAGGGGGGACCATGAGAGAAGCAGAGGGTCAGGACTTTAAAATCTCTGCAGAGTTCCTGCTGCAGCCAGAGCTGGAGACACAGTGTCAGGCACTTCTCTGAGATTGCCGTCAGCTCCAGGTGTACACCCAGGTCGACTCAATTTAACAAACTACAGAGCACCTACTGTGTGCCAGGGCCTAGGAGACAAACTGAGCATGCAGGAGTGAAGGCAGTGGGCGTGTGGTTCTTTGATAGCACTAGTGTGGGAGCCAAGAAGAAAAGGTTTGGGGAGAGTAAGTCTCAGGAGCTCTGCTCACTCTGGAACACTGGATCATTGGGGTTGGGTCAGGGACACCTGTAGGACCAGGGTTTTATGAGCAAAGGGTGTTAGTAAGTCGGATGCTTATACAGCTAACCCTCGAACAATTGGGTTTCAACTGCTTGATTCCAGGTGTAGGCAAATTTTTTAGTAAATAAAGTAATTACATTTTCTTTTCCTTATGAATTTAAGAGTAAGACTTCCTTGGCTCAAGTTTACATTATTGTAAGAATATAGTATATAATACATATAGCATATAAAAAATGAATTAATTGACTGTTTATGTTATCACTAAAGCTTTTGGCTAACAGTAGACTCTTAGTAACGTTTTTGGAAATCAGAAGTTATATGGAGATTTCCAACTGTCCAGGAGATGAGAGCCCCTAGCCCCTGATTTGTTCAAAAGCCAACTGTGAGTAGTTCCATATACACTGTGATGATGGTTACAAGGACATTCTGGTACGTATTTACATCTTTGTGTTCTAAGAGGTGTCCAGGAATAGCTAGAGGGATTCTGACCACGAGTCCAGGGACTCTGGACTCCCTGACCACCTGACCCTATCCTGTGGACCCCATCTGATAACTTTCCAGAGGTTCTGCACTTTGCTGACTCAGCTCATTGCCTTCTGTGGTCAGGTGGCAAATAGCGTGGGCTTCTCCAGCCCCATGCTCCACGGACAGCACCCTTTCCCCTTGTATTTTCTTCTCCATTTAACCATGACCTCTTGGATGGAAACTGTTGTCACGATGCTTCATGCTGTCATCCATGCCACCCTGTCCTCCTACACTTTGTAATGTGTCAGTTAATGCCACTGTTTCCTGTTGACTTTCTGTCTGGATAACCTATGTGTTAATTAAGTGAGACATTAATTTCTCCACTATTATTGTATGCTGTCAATTTCTCCCTTTATATCGATTAATACTTCCTTGACATATTTGGATGCCCCGATGTTGAGTGTGTAAATATTTATGAACGTTACATTTTCTTTTTGGATTGACTGCTTTATCATGATGTTCTTCTTTGTCTCTTGTTACAGCCTGTGCTTTAAAGTCTATTTGTCTCATATATGAGAGTATTGCTGCTCCTACTGTGTTCTCATATTGTTGCATGAAATATCATTTTCCATCCCTTCACTTACAGTCTGTGTGTATGTTTTGATCAAAAGTGAGTTTCTTATGGGCAGTACATGAATGGGTCTTCCTTCCCCCGTTCATCCAGCCACCTGTGTGTCTTTGCTTGCAGCATTCAGTGCAGTTACATGTAAGGTAATGATGATGGCTACGTATTTATTGCCACTTTGTGCATTGTTTTTTTGGTGGTTTTTGTAGTTCTTTTGTTCCTTTCTTCTTCTCTTAGTCTCTTTTTCTAAACCTTTTTTAAACCTTGTGGTTTAGTTTTTTTATTATGTTTTTGTTCTTTTCTCTCAACATTTTTGTTTATCTATTGTATGTTTTCCATTTATGGTTATTGCCATAAGGTTTTATATATATATATATATATATATATATATATATAAAGCGGATAGGCATTTAAGTTCCGGCACATTCTAGAAGTGCTATATTTCATCCTCCCCCTCCATGTTTTATATTTTGATGTCATAGTTCAGATCTTTTTGTTTTGTGTTTTCCCTCACTACTTATTTTAATTACAGTTGATTTTGTTGTTTTTGTTGTTTTTAGCCTTCACACTAGCACGTCTGGTGTTGATTCACTGCCTTCGCTTTATTGGCTGTATAGTGAGTTTTTTTCTCTCATATATATTCTCTGTTTTCATGGTCTTGTCTTTTCCACTTCACAGAGACCTTAGCCATTTCTCGTGAGGCCAGTTTCATGGTGGTGAAGTCCTTTAGTTTTTGCTTGTCTGTGAAGCGCTTCACCTCTGCCTCAATTCTGAATGATAACCTGCTAGTAGAGTATTCTGGGTGGTCTGCTTTTTCTCCCTTCAGCACTTTAAATACATCTTGCCACTGTCTTCTCCCTGCAAAGTTTCTGCTGAAAAATCAGCTCATAGCCTTATGGGGTTTCCCATTGATGTGACTTGTTTTTTCTCTTGCTGCCTTTAGTATCTCTCATCTTTACATTTTGCCCTTTTAATCATAAAATGACCTGGTGTGAGTCTCTTTGGTTTCCTCTAGTTTGGGACTGTCTGTGTTTCCTGGACCTGGATGTCTCTTTCCTTCCCAAACTTAGGAAAGTTTCAGGCATTACTTCTCAAATACACTTTCTGCCCTTTTCTCTTTCTTCTCCTTCTGGGAATCCTATATGTAAGTGATAGTATGCTTGATGTTGTCCCAGAAGTTTCTTAAACTATCCTCATTTTTAAGTATCCTTTGTGCTGTTCTGATAGGGCAATATCCACTATTCTTTTTTCCAGATGATTAATCCTAATACAATTCCTCTGCATCCTGAAATTTGCTTTTGGTTCCCTCTAGTGTAGTTTCATTTCAGTCATTGTATTCTTCAGGTATGATTAGTTCTTTCGAATATTTTCTGTCTTTTCCTTTAAGTACTCATTGTGTTCTTCACCTGAGTTTAATGACCATATTTATGACCAAATTGGAACTCTTTCTCAGGTGAATTACTTATCTTAATTTCATTAGCAATTGTTTGAAGTTTCCATCTTGTTTTTTTTTTTTTATTTAAAACCTAATTCTCTCTCTCTCCTAATTTCTTTGACTTTTCGTATTTCTTGTTTATGGAGCAGCTACCTCTCTTGGCCTTGAACATGTGGCTTTGTGCAGCAGCAAGCCCTGTGCAGTGTGTGTGCCTGTGGCTTTTGCAGGCAGCTGGAACTGGAGTGGGTGTGGGCTCAGGTGTCCCTGGGCCTGCAGCTCTGGGGCAACCCTAACCATGGTTAGCTGGAGCTGGAGTGAGCCTGGGCTCAGGTTACCTAAGGTGTGTAGCTCTGGGGCCACCCAAGCAGGACAGGTATTTGGACAGCTGGCTGGAGCTGAGTGGGTGGGGGACAAACTGGCTTCAGGTGAGCTCTGGTGGAACAGAGTTAGAACTAGAGTTGGCACAGGCTGAGGTGTTCCAACACACATGGGTATCGGGCAAACCTTGCACCATGGCTGGCTGGAGTAGGTGTGGGCCAGGGACCTGGGGCATGCTGGGGTCGTCCCGCAGGTTGGCTAGAGTGTTTGAGCTGAGCTCCCAATCATCTGTCCAAGGGAGGGGGAACATAAACAATGGTTCTGTCTGGTGCCTTACATCCTAGAACATGCCAACAGTTGCCCCCATGTTTAGCAGATACTTTATGGTTAGTGAATGGATTTCCTTCTTGGATAGTCTCACTGCCCTTGAACTGCTGTTTACTTACTGTGCCCCAGGACAAGCAGTACTCCATTGGGCCCCTTGGGAAGCCCCCTGTTTCTGCAAGTCCCCATGTCTAGTGTAGGGATTCCATCTTTACTATGTGGTCCCTCTGTCATTAGCTGCAGAGAAGCTGTTCAGTCAGCACTTAACTCCTCTTCAGGAGGAGTTGCTCTGTATGGGGCTGTGTATTTAGTGTGTCTGTGGGGAGAGGTGAGTTCAGGGGGTTCCTATGCTGCACCTTAGACCCACATCATCCTCCGGACTTTTTCTTTAGCACAGTAGTAATGAATGCAGGTTCACCTTTTCATTCCAGTTGATATAAAAGTTTATCCAATTAATGGTCAAAGTCTTCCTGCACCCTACTACCCAAAATCAAGGACTTGTTTCAGTGTTTCTTCTGAATTTTTTAGTAACTATGAATATAGCCTTGAGCAATAAACTTATATTCTATTTTTAATTTTTCGTGATTAGCAACACGATCAATTAATTCCCCATATAAGATGTAAAAAACTTTAAGATTGGGAATGATCAGAATGGCAGTTTATACAACTGTGATTAATATGTTAAGGAGTTTAATAGGAAATATGGGCAATGTGAGCAGAAAGGTGAAACCTCTAAAAAAGCAGAAATGCTAGAAATAAAAACATTATGACCTAAATGAAGAATGCCTCTGAAGAGCTCATCAGTAGATTAGATGCAGCCTTTGTAGGATCGGTGACCCTCAAGATTTGTTAATAGAAACTTGCCAACTGAAAAGCAAAAGGATTCAATAGTGAAAAAAATCAGAACAGAATGTTCAAGAGCTTGGGACAGTCACAAAAGAGGGGCATACATGTAATGAGAATATCATGGGAGGAAGAAAGGGAATAGGGAGAGGAGAAATATCTGAAGTAATAGTGGGTGAGAATTTTCTGATTTCCTGACAGGCACCAGACCACTGACCTAGGGGTCTTTGGACACCAAGAAGGATAAATGCAAACAGAAAAAAAAACAACCAAGCAAACAAATAAGCCAATGTTTTCAATTCATTTTGGGGACAGAGTATTGTTTTATATGATATTATAATGGCAGATGCATGGCGTTTTGCATATGTCAAATGCACCAAACTATGCAATACAAAGAGTGAATGCTAATAGAAAGTATAAACTTCAGTCTATAAAATGTATCCATATGGGTGCATCCATTTGAATAGATGAGCCACATTAATGGAAGATGTGAGTAATAAGAGAAACTGTGGGAAACTGAGTATGAGGAGAGGTATTGTATAGAAACCCTCTATACTTTCTGTGTAATTTTTCTTTAAATCTAAAAGTGCTCAAAAATGTCAAATGTATAAAATGAATAGGCAAACCAGCAACTGCATCATCATTTACAATACAAATAACTAATCAAGGACTCATTCTGCATATCTAAGAACTCCTTCAAATAAATGAAAAAGGCAAAACAAGAAAAATGGGAAAACTTAAGCAGACACTTGAAAAAATGGAAGTAGCTAATAAGTTCATGAAAAGATGCTCAATCATTAGTTATTTAGGAACTGCAAAGTAAACCACAAGCAGATGTCACTCTGTGTCCGTCCGAATGAGTAAGAGTCACAGACTGGCAGTGCCATGTTTGGGGGGAGCTCATGGGGCAGCTGGAACTTGTGTATGTTGGTGGTGAGGATGTGAAATAGCACAGCTGCTCCGGAAAAGAGTTTGGCAATTTCTCAGAGTTTCTGATACATCTTTGTATGACCCAGTGATTTCCCTTCAGGTTATTTATGCAAGAGAAATGAAAATATATGTCCAGAAAAAAGACGTGATTAAGTACATTCACAGCAGGAGTATTCACAATAGCCAAGAATGGAGTGCTACCTGTGTACCTGTCAATATAAGAACAACCTGGTGCACACATGCAATGAAGTAGTACCCAGATTTGCAAAAGGGACAGACTGCTGGTACATGCATGCAATGACATGGGTAAATCCCAAATACTCTTCTGAGTGAAAGAAGGAAGGAACAAAAACTACATTTTTTCCATATGAAGTCAAAGGTCAGGCAAATGAACCCTTGGTGACAGAAGTAGGAACAAACGCTGTCTGTGGGGCAGGAGAAATGACTGGGAGGTACATGAGGGAACTTTCTGAGGAGATGAAACTATATCTTGGTTGGGGTCTGAGTCACATGGGCATATTCACTGCCAAGTTCATAGACCTCATGATCTGCACAATCACCGTTTCTTAATTATACTTCTATCAAAAGTGTTTAGAAGGTGCTACATTGAAACTTAATACATTTATTTAGAGAATATGTGACTTAAAATTTTTTTGTAGTCGGATTAATAAATGTTGAGAACTCTTTGGGATAAAAGGCAAATCTGACATAGATCCTGTCCTCAGAGTACATGGAGTTGAATAATACCCCTTGCAAACCAGCCATGAAGGATTAGAGAGTGCCCAGGGAGGGAGAGACGGGGCAAAGACAAAGGGCCAAAATGAGAGAAGGCGTGTAGGGTTCTCATAGAGAGTATGTGAAAGGAAACACAGGTAGAAGTCATACCTCAAATCTTAAATATACCTTGATGCTGATTTACGTAGTTATAAAAGTTAACTTTGTACTGCCAAGTTTCAAAATGGTAAAATAATGAACTTTTAAAGCTGGTGACTCCAATCTTACAAATGAGGATTCAGCACAGACTTGACTTCAAAATCATCATTTGCTCCATAACGATTCGTTTATTTAGGCAGCATTGATTATGCTGGGGAGCTAGTCTAAGACCTGCCCCAAACAAGAAAGATTGTGCATGCATTCTCAATTGCACTTTAATTTGTTTAATTTATAGAGACAGATTGCAGGGGAGTGACCACAGAAACTTGTCAAAATGTAATGTTCTTGTGGTTTCTATCAAGTGCGGTGATGAAAGAAATTTAGACTTTTCCTGCACTGCTATCATCTGGTGCTGAGGGTGGGATTCTACAGAAGAGGGTGCAGTCCTGTGCTCAGAGTTGGCAAAGCTCCCTGGGGA